>CAJQZJ010033015.1:6756123-6772464 GCA_907164525.1 Lophiomys imhausi | reverse complement strand
AAGGACAAAGCTGAGGTCCACACTCTTCAAAGTGGACAAAAGGACAATGCTGAGGTCCACACTCATTGAAGTGTACAAAAGGACAAAGTTGAGGTCCACACTCATCGAAGTGTTTAAAAGGACAAAGCCGAGGTCCACACTCATCAAAGTGTACAATACAAAAGGACAAAGCCAAGGTCCACACTCATCGAAGTGGACAAAGGACAAAGCTGAGGTCCACACTCATTAAAGTGGCCTCGGTCTTCTCTCCCCTACCTCATCGAGATAACTGCACCAAAAGGAAAAAACATTCCCTTCAATCTTACAATTATCTTTCATTAGGAAAGAGAAGCTCCCAAACTGTGGGTTTTTACAACTTCGTTTTTTCCCCTTTGGTCAGGTCTGACTGTGTAGTCCTGGCTGGACTAGAACTTGATATACAGACCAGGCTGGCCTTGAACTCACAGAGATCTCTGTCTGGCACTGCATCATTTTTTTTTTTAATTTCTAAAATTGTTTTTTATGTGTGAATATTTTGCCTGTAGAAATGTAGGTACACAACCTCCATGCCGGGAGCCCATGGAAGTCAGAAGAGACATTGGTTCCCGAGTCATTTGAGTGCTGGGAATCAAAACTGAGTTATACAAGAGCAACAAGTGCTCTCAACTGTCGGGTTTTCTCTCTAGTTCCTTTAGTCAAGTATCCTAATTCTCATTACCATTTATTGAGCTCTGGCTCACTGTAAGCAGATTTACTCTTTGTTGTTGCTGTGTTTTCAAGACAGGGTTTAGCTGTCTGTGGAGCCCTGGCTGTCCTGGACTCACTTTGTAGACCAGGCTGGCCTTGAACTCACAGAGATCAGACTCTCTCTGCCTCCCAAGTGCTAGGACTAAAGACATGTGCTACCACACCCTGCTCAGAAAATGGAATTTATGCCCATCCAAGGCAGTGGTCAGCAAACACAATCTACCCAATACAGGAGCCACACTGACTCTACAGTGAATGGGCCCAGACCCCACAAACTACACATTTCAACATACTCACATCTTAAGCAAAGCACACACACCCAGGAATGAAGATCTGGACTCCAGTAAGTGGGCAGGCAGTTAAAGACATGTGCCACTAATGCATGGCCAACATCAGAGGACAGCAGGTGATCCTTGCAAAGAGCAGGGCTCGCTCTTACACAGCAGCCACAGACAGCACACAAGGAAATGAACATGGCTGTTCATTGGAACATTCTTTATTCATAGACACGCAAATCTGAATTTCATAGGACTTCCATGTATATGAAATGTGATTTTTAAAACCACTTAGAAACATAAGAAACCATTCTTGACTCATAGACCATACAAAACAGACGCTGGGGCTGGATCTCTCAAGCACAGTCACTTCCTAACCTCTGTTCTAAATACTTTCTGACACTTATTTGCTGGCGTGGACATAATGTCCACTTCCTTATTACGTGAGATCAATAATATACAATTTGCTTAAGGCTTTGTCTAAACTGCTGGTGTATAAATTTTTAAGACAAAAAATTTAAAATGATTTATGTTAAAATTAAATGCTAAAAGAAACAAACTGGCCAAGTCTCATTTATTTCTTGACGCAACATCTATACAGCTCACACACACAGCAGGACGTGCACCTTGGCTTCTCAACAGCACTAGGTTGCACTTCCGGTTATAATACAGCAGGGGCAAGGTGGCTGGGAAATGTACATTTATACACTTCATATAAGTTAAAGATGGCTACACTATGACCTAGGGTAGCAAAGGCAAGACTGGGACCAACTGCCTGGACCACTTGTGTCTGACCTGTTAAAAATGTACCCAGTCATTAAAAATGGCCAGCTGGGGAATAGGCCACGTATAAAATATGTCATGTAAAATTTACCCATTTATGCTTTTAAAAAATAATATTTAGACTTTAAACCTTTGACCAACTTGTCATGTAGATATACATTACTGTAGCAAGAAGCACACTTGCTGTACTTCAGCAGCCTGGCTAATTTAATTTTTTTTGTAAACCATACATTTTTGTTAAAACAGCCAAATTAAATCTCTTCTTTATATATCTGTTAGATTACTTCTAAGTCACTCCCAACCACAAAAATCAGTTTGACACTTGCCGACATATTTAATTGAACCTATATTTGTAGTTTCTAAAGTGTTCATCTGCAGACCCCGTCTGGTTACAAGGTATACCAAGAAGACACAGGCTTCTGCCAGCCCAAGAAGGGGATCCGTTTCTAACATTCTCTAAAAATACTTATCTGACCATCCTCATACTCCTGAAAAGGCAGCAATATCATAAATACATGGGTGGGCTTTGTTCTCCCCAGTGAATGTCCACAAACTACCTGTTGTAAGCCCTTTCTTTCTTGGACTTTTCTAGGGCTTTGTCCATTGTTTTCTCATTCTCCCCCCGACATTTGGGGCAGTACCACTTGCCCTTTGGTTTATGGTTGAGACCCACACAAGAAAAGTGGAACCACTCGATGGGGCACTCGTCGTTGTCGCAGCCAATCATCTCTCCGTAGGAGACCTGACTGCACAGACAGTACGTGGGCTCGTTGGGGTCGATGGGAAGGTCGGCAGGAGACACTTCCCTCTCTGCTTTGGCCTTGGAGCGTTTCTTCTTCTTTGAGGTTTTAGCTTTCTTCTCCTTGGGCATTCCTGAGGTGATGTCATCGTGGTCATGGTTATTGGATGCGTTCTCTCGGTTCTCATTGTTTCGCTGCCTCCGGGACCGCTTGTTATTCGGCTTATCTGCCTGCGTGATCGTCTCACTCTTGGACTTGTCCTGGCCTGCCTTGCCACTGCTGCCAGTGTCACTGATCTCCTGGTGCGCCTCAAAGAGCTCCACGTGACTGTCCACCTGCCTGGTGCGGTTCTCCACCAGCTCCACCATCTGACTCACGATCTGGATCTTCTCATCGCCCAGCTCCTGGCTGCGGATCAGGGCCCTCTGGATGCAGTGCAGCACCCGCCTCTTCTGGGTGCCATCCGTCTCGCGCTTGAACTTCTCATAGTAGTCATCCAATTCCTTCAGGATCTCTGCGAACAAAGCAAAATGCATTACACACCCACTCGGAACACTGGTAAAGAGACCCGGTACCAACTAAATAAGCCTTTTAACAAAGTCTCTTGTTTGTAATTTTAAAAAAAACCATGAGGGGCAGAAACAGGAAAGGCCAAGTTTCCCTGTGTAAAAAGTCTTATGTGTAAGCCATGACAACCATTAGCACAGTTGGGAGGTGATGGACAAAAAGTTCTACTTTAGACAAAATGCTTCAGCCTGAAACTACCCCCATTTCCACAATTTCTTTTTTTTAAAGATTTATTTATTTAATGAATATGAGTGTTCTATCTGCATGTCTACCTGCAGTCAGAAGAGGACATCAGATCACATTTTGGATGGCTAACCCTGAGCCACCATGTGGTTCCTGGGAATTGAACTCAGGACCTTTGGAAGAGCACTAGCCAATGCTCTTAACCGTTGAACCTCTCCCGCCCCCATTTCCACAATTTCTATTTAAGTATCTTTGTAATAACTTAAAAGTTTTTATTCTATATTTCTTCGGGTTCGGGGATTGCTCTCCAGCTTATGTGAGACAGTCTCACTGTATCTGGAAGGGTGAATGTGCTCCAGGAAACCTCCTGTCTCCTCCTCCCAGCTGGGATAACAGGTACTGTCTACTTGCATCTGCGGATCTGACATCAGGTCTCCCAGCCCCTTGCATTCTAGACACTTCAGTGTCTAGAAATTCTACAGAGAAAGCATGTAGGCTTAGACGATGGTCTCCTATTGACTAGGCTTTCAACAGAGGCTGCTGGGCTTCTGTGCACTTATGACCACTCTAGTGTGATGTTCTATATGACTAGAAACAAGGATGCTTTGGTCCCAATAAACAAAGAAACCCTGCTTTAAAACAAAAGTGACAAATTTTACTTTACAACTCACAACATTTTAATCTATTGCTCATAATAAATTTTTTTAAATCGTCTCTCTGTGTAGTCTTGGCTATCCTGGAACCAAGAGACCTACCTGCCTGCCTCTGTCTTGAAAGTACTCAATAATACCATTTTGAAAACCAAATCTTAGAATTAAATTTAAGCCTTCTTCAGAAAGCTAAAACTAAGTCTGTATGCTTATAAAATGCCATTTGGCAAATGCAATTAGACAATTTCTCAAGAAATAAAAGCTGTTAAACAGTCTAATAGAAAGCAAAGAATTCAGCTCAGCATAGTCCCGTATTCCCAAGACTCTCAGAGGAGCGAATGTGTGAGGCAGTCTGGGGGACATATCCCAACCCTCTTCCAAAAGCAAATAGTTCTTCCTCTGCACATACAGTCTCTTGGCAGCTTGGGTGCTTTTACGATTTGCCTTTGTGGTAATATGCCCACCGTCATAGTCCCAGAAGGCATTTCTGCTTGAGGGGTAGCGAGCGGGAACACTGCTTTACAAGTGCTGAAGACTGCCTTACCTAACCACCTTACCCAGCCCAACACATGGAATTTAAGGCTGCCAAAGCCTCAGGGGGCACCGAGCCCATCTCTGTGTGCTTATATCCAAGTGTGATGAACCTGTGTGTCAGGTTGGTAGAGACCCTTTGGCTGACATCAAATCAGTCTGATTAAGGTTGGTAACAAGAACTAGTGGAATGGGTAGGCATCTGTAAAAGCCAACAGAAGGGAAACCCTAGAAACCGGGTGACTGCAGTTGTGTAGTGCTTAAGACTATGGCAAAAGATCTCAGGCCAAAGATGTCAAAGAGTGCTTCAAACACCAGAAATGAAATCTAAAAATAAAAGTGAACACAAGATTTAAATATTCTGCCCCAGTCTAATTATATACACAGAAAATTCGTGGAGCTATTTTACTCAAGCAGTAAATAGTATCAGATATCCTTGAGGCTCCTTTGCCATCTCTTAAGGCAACTAGTGGAAATTCTTGAGCTAGGACACTTTCAGAGGGCTCTCTAGAAAATCACCCTGCCCCCGTTCTGTTCTGCTTTCTTCTGACAGTAAGCAAACAACTCAGGCAGGGTCAGCCCTCTTCTTCTTCTTTTTTTTTTTTTTTTAAGTTTTTTGAGACAAGGTTTCTCTGTGCAGCTCTGGCTGTCCTGGACGATCTGTACACCAAGTTGGCCTCGATCTCACAGAGATCCATCTGCCTGCCTGCCTCTGCCTCCAGATGACCTCTTTAGAGTTCCAGGCCAGCCGGGGCTTCATATGGAGACCCTGTCTCAAAACAACAAAAGGAACAACAAAAAACCCCTAGAAGACAACAACAGGCTTGACATGGATGGATGTCAACAGGAAAGGCTCTGTTCAGGTGCTGGAGGCATTCCAGGAAGAGCCACACAGACACTGTCCCACACCGGAGGGATGAACAGTCTTAGTCTCTAAAAAGTAAGTTATTAGGTAAGCCAACTGATCCAACTTACCAAGGACAACCTAAAATACACATTTTGGGGCATGATGGCATATACTTTTAATTGTAGAGACAGAGGCAGTGGATCTTTAAGAGTGCCAGGTCAGCCAAGGCCATGTAGTGAGACCTTATCAAAAGGCAACAGCAAATGAACAAACAAAACAAAAAAGTTTGTGTTATTTAAATGGATTCAACTTTGGTTTAACCAGTAGTCAGGCTTCTTTTGTTGTTTTTGAGACCCAGCATGGGTAACATGCTACACAATGAAAGCTGGTCTTGAACTGCTGATCTTGCCCTAACTGTGATTACAAACACGTACCATCACACCCAGCTATGTTTCAAATATTGGTATTTTGTAAAAGAGTAATTCTACCCAATGCTAATTTAAATGTAAACAATGGCTTCTTTCAGCTTAAATCCACTTGAAGCTTGTGGAGGAAAACTATCAAAAACATACCACGAAGTTATGGTGGAAGCCACACAGTAGCACAGATTTTTAGTTACCCGTAGCAAAGTATTCGATCAATAAGACCACTAACACCAACAAACAAGAACGACACCACTTCCACATGAGGAGGCACAAGTCAGCTCAGCTTTGGACTGCTGCTAGGCCACCATAAAGTATCAGCAAAGATAAATATTGTGAATAAGTGGGACTGCAGTACCATCTATTCTGTCCAATTACTTAAAACACCATTTTAACTCTCTGTAAGGTTGCGCTTAAGTTCTTAATGTGGCACTTCCAAAGGGCACTTTTTATAACATTTTGACAATAATCCAGGCAACAAACTCCATTTACACAACCGAACCATAATCCCTCCTTCCGGACTCTTCTACACCCGGAGCACTAGGCGACCGTCAAAAATATTCGGTCTCCCAACAGTGGCTGTAAGCAAGGACTTCTTATTCAAGAGCCATTCGTACGTACAAGCCCGCAGCGGCCGCGTCGGTGGGGACCCAGGAGGACAGCACCCGGACATACCGACCCGCAGTCCCGACAGAGGCGTTCCCTGCTCATTCTCGCCTACCGGAGTCGTGAGGAGTGGTCAGAGGCGTCAGCTGGGCCCCAGAGCCAAGACGGCAATCGCAGCAGCCTCCCGGGAACTAGCGCCGCCATGAACACTTGGCCCCAAAGTGACCGGGATCCACTCCAGCCTATGAGACTCCGGAAGGGCGCTCTGCCCCGCCCCTAGGCCTACTTGAATTGACGACGCTAAGGGCGGGGACCAGGAGGTAGACCAATCAACGCGTAGGACCCACAAGTATGGGCGGCCCCAGCAGCGACAAGAGCCAATCCAAGGCCAGAGTACAGGCGACCCGAAGACATTCAAATCAACTCTCCTCCTCCCTCCGCCCGGTCCTCTTCCACCCAGAGAAAAGCAGGCAGCGGAAACATAGACAGGAGCGAGTCCCCAAGCAAAGCCCGCCCCCATGCTGCCCGCCCCCCAATGACTCCGTTGCACTCTGATAAGGACATTCCACGGGGGATGCTTCGACCAATCACAGGGCCGCAGAGGCGGAACGTTCCGCAATATGTTAATGACTCTCCTATAAACGGAGCTGCGAAGCTGCATCTCGGTTAGAGCGCGCAGGGGCGCTTTCCCAAACCTGTCCTGGTGTTAGGGGCCGAGCGACTGTCCTCCAACCCCCCCCCCCCCACCTCTTCCGTTTCCCTGCTGCGTAGTTCTGTAAACAAGAGTAAACTCCGAGCAACCATACACGTTCAAAGCAGAGCCCCCTGACCTCGCAGCAAAGTTTCCCGAACAGCTCCCGGCGGGCACGCAGGCTCCGCCTCTTCGCCACTCGGGGCAGCCCGGGTCTCCGGGAGGACTGCAGGTCCCTCACCTGCCCCGCTCCTCTCTATCCAGAGACCAGCTCGCGCCCATTGAGCGCAGCACAGTCGTGCACCTAGCCGGCTGCGATCCTGCCTTCCACCCTCTTCCTCCGCAAGAAACACCGCGCCGGCGCCCCTCGCAGTCGGCCGGGAGCCGTGTCCAGAGTCAAGGGAGGGCCCAAGCGAGCAGGGCCTGGGCGATCGCGCGACCCCGGGTCCGGACTGCCCAGTACTTTATGTAACACTTGGATTCAGGTCCGAGTAGGGAGCGGCGACTCTCCGGACCCGCACTCAGCTCCGCGGGAGTACGGCCCGCAGCGGTCTCTCCAGTCGGGTGCCCGCGCCCTGGGGCCGCGGCTCCAGCATAGCACTCTACCTCGCGCGGCCGCCGGCGCCCCCTCCCCGAGGACGCGGCCGAGCCCCGCGCCCCCTCCCCCGCAGCACCGCCTCATCACTTCACTACAAAGAGCGCTTTGGTCGCGCAGCCTTGCAGCCAGCCGTTCGCGCTCCTTCCTCCTCCAGGTCCCGGGGCTCGGCACACAAGGACCTCGGCGTATCAAAGGCGCTCCAGACCTTTTGTTCCTAGCCCTCCGAGGACGCTACCGGCTCCAGCAGGACCGGCCAGCCTCGCCGCCGGGACCCAGGGATGGACACGGCCGCCCCCGCCCATCCATCACCCGCCGTACCTTGGTATTTGGCGTCGATCTCCCGCATCAGCGAGACGTTCCTCTGCAGGTCGAAAGGCAGTGACTCGATAGAGTCCAGGTAATCCTCCACATAGTTTACCAGGTGGATCTGCTCCCCGTTGGCAGGACTCAACATGGTTCACCCCGGAGGTCCCCGGCGACTCGGTGGCTTTCCGCTTCCTCCACCCCCCGCCCCCCTCAAACAGCACTGCAAAATGCAAAGCTCTCGTCCTCCCGCGCCCCCCCGCCGCTCCGGCCGGGCTGGCCGGCGGCTACATCTGGCGCCTGCCGCGCCGCCTCCGGGGCCGCGGGGACCCCGGCGCCTGCAGGCGCGGGCCGCGGCGGCCGAGGCTTTGGCGCACGCCCCGCCGGCCGTGCAGGCCCCCTCCCGGGCGGCGGGCGGCGCGGGGGGCTGTGCGTACGAGCGCGCACACACCCAAAGAGGGCCGGCCACCGCCGCCCACCCGCCACCAGCGTGGAGAGCGGAGAGAGCGGGGCCGGCTGCGAGAAGGGCGCGCTCCGCCGCCCGCCTCGCCGCACTTGTCCAACGTGGAAAACCCAAATACCAGTTTCAAACACTTGGGAAACATTCAGCCCCGCGCGCACCGCGCATGCGCCCCGCCACCCCCCCTCCGGGAGGCGGCCCCGCCCCCACCGCATTCACGCCCCTCACCGTCCCGGGCCTGGGGGGCGGCGGGCCGCGAGGCCGTCCCGCGCGGGGGCGTGGCCTGGCCTGTCACTGTCGCTGGGGGCCAGGGTCTCGGAGGGGACGGCGGCAGGACCGCAGGGGCAAGGACGACCGGCGACGCGAAACTTTACAAGGAGTTTGGCACTCGGTGGCGGACCTACTGGGTGGAGCCGCATGTCGGCCCGGAACAGCGGGGTGGTGGCCTGCTCCTCTAAAGACACGCCGGAGCCGGACGAGCCTCCAGACCGTTGCCACCAAGCCCCGGCTACACGGAGAAGAACCACCCATCTCCAGCCTAACTGAATTCCCCCCTCCCCGCCTCCTAGCACCGTATAAATAGGGCCCCGGACAGAAGTGGCAACGGCAGCAGCCAATCCCCTTGCGGTTCTTACCTCTGCGGCCAATCTGGATGTGGAGGAGGTGTGGTGCTGCCGGCAACGCCTCCCGCACTCCTAGTACGATACGAGGGCCGAGCGGGCGGGTGCGAGGGAGGCGGAAGTGGGCGCGCATGCGCACCTCTCCGGCCGTGGCTGCGGACCCGCGCGGGCGGGTAGCTACCGACGCGCGGAGGGACCACCATTCCCAGCATCCCCGTCGGCTCCCCGCGCCTGCGCCTTGCGCCCCCGCCGTCCCTTTGTGTCGCCTCCCGGTGCTGAGTTTGGAATGGCCTGGAGACAAAGGGGCCCCTGAGGGGTGCTCCGTTCGGCTCGGAGATCTACAGAGGGCAGGCTGGCGGGAGCGGCGTCTCCCTGGTCTTAGCCCTTCCCTGCCGCACCTGAGGCTGGCCCGGGTCCTCGCCATGCTGAGGAGGCTTGGGCACCCCGGCGCACTCCCGCAGGGTCTCGCCGCCTCCGGCTCCTCACCCTGCCCTTCCCCCACAACTCCCGTATTTAGGGCTTTCTGAAAAGCCCGGGCAGAGCGAGTGGTTGCCTAGGCGACGGGCGCTGACGGTTCCGCCCTCTTCCTGCCTAGGCACCGCCCCGGGGCGGGGCCTGGCCTGTCGCCTCAATGCCCGTGCTTTTGTACTGCTGAGGCGGCGGAGCGGCGGTTCTGCCAGTCCTTCAGAGTCAGTCCCTCGTTCTCAGTCTTGCCCAGCCGCCGAGGCGGTGCTGCTGGGTCTTCTGCTGTGGCCTCCTGTGCGGAGAGGTCTGGTGACTGCTCTCCGCCTCGCCTGCGATGTGGCCGCGCCGCCTGGTCAGCCACAGTCTTCAGACCTCTCTGGTTCGCTTAGTGTTGTATTTCAGCCTCCAGGGTTCATCGTCCGGAAGAACAAGACTCACCGCTTTAGACCTGGAAGATGTAGTTTGAAAGGATTTGGAACTGCTCACGAAACACAGTGACATCCTAACCCCCTCGGCACGTGTGAAAGTACTCCGTCCAACACCATGACATCTCCGAGATTTCCAACGCAGTAAATCTATAGTATTAACAGGGGTGCTCATCCCAGCGATCGATCATAAGAATGCAGCAAGAAGCATTGAATTCAGCTGGTTTTCGAGTTAGATCGTTCAGATTGGGACGTTGCTCTAGGCTGCGCAGTGAAGCACAGGGCGTGCATCTCCGCAGGAGAAAGTTCGCTTGGTGCTGGGTTTTACTAACAGATCCGACTGCTGCCAGCCCTAGCCAAAAACAAAAGAATGAAGTTTCACTTGATTGCACAAAAGGCTAACAACATGGCCTGAGAACACGACGTGTAATGCAGTGTGCAGACAGATCTGAACATTAAAAGTGGGCTTTTCCTCAGAGGTCGTACAAGCAGTTTAAAGGCACAGTAGCACTTAACAGACAGTATTTTAATCCCAGCATTCGTTGGACCATAACAACATCTATCTAAGTTTAATGAAGATTAGGGATATTTGACCCTCTCCAAAGATAACCAAGCTGGAGTTTAAAAGTGGTAATCTTTCAGTCACAATACTGTTAATAACCATTCCATTCTATTGTTCATTGAGTTCATAGATGCACAAACCCAAAAGGTATCCTGTTCAGTGACAGAATTATTTCACAAGTGTCTGCCACATGCCAACTACAGTGTTGTGTTCTGAAAATAAGTTGTGAGGATGTTCACCTTCCCCTTGAGGTAAAAATGTTTTATTTTTTAATTGGCTTTATAAAGTGCCTTTCCCAGTAAGCTCAGAAGACCAATATATAAAACAAAATTATATCAAGCATTTTAAATATACTGTGTAGAAAAGCAAAGGCTGGGGTGGTGGCTGAGTTAACCTCAATTAACCCCTGAATCCACATGGTGGAAGGAGAGATTGAACCCAATACAGAGAGTCGGTCCTCTGGCCTCCACACGAGCACCTTATCCTGTGTGCCCTCCCACCCCATACACAGTACATAAGTACAATTTTTAAGAAAACCCTTTGGGGCTGGAGAGATGGCTCAGTGGTTAAGAGCACTGGCTGCTCTTCCAAAGGACCCTGGTTCAGATCCCAGCACCCACATGGCAGTTCATAGCTGTCTGTAATTATCAGGCATGGTGGTGCACGCCTTCAATCCCAGCACTTGGGGAGACAGAGACAGGTGGATCTCTGTGAGGTGAAGGCCAGCCTGGTCTACAAAGTGAGTCCAGGACACCCATGATACACAGAGAAACCTTGTCTCAAAAAAACAAGAAGAAAGAAAGAAAAGAAAAGAAAAAAGAAACCCTCTTCCTATAAAGCAAAGATGGGGAAGCAATGAACAGCAGCCCAGAGAGAGTCTGGCAAAACATGTTTGAGAGGCTCCTTGCAGTCAGTTTCTGGTTGGAGGTGTTCCCTGAGTGGGGCTGTTGGGACACTCGGCACCCTCCTGCTAAATGCCTGTTTCCTTCCTCACTTCAACTAGCATGAGCTTGGCTTCCATTCCCGGCCTGAACCTGTGTCTGTATCAATACTTTTTTTTTTTTTTTTTTTTTTTCCCAGACAGGGTTTCTCTTTGCATAGACCTGGCTGTCCTGGAACTTGTTCTAAAAACTAGGCTAGTCTTGTACTGTGGGCAGGCTTTTTGATTTTATAAGAAACAGGCCTGGGACCTGCAAGATGGCTCAGCAAGAAAAGACCTTCAAGCCTGGACAACCTGAGTTCACTCCCTATGACCCCACATGGTAGAAAGGAACTTCTCCAGCCGGGCGTGGTGGCGCACGCCTTTAATCCCAGCGCTTGGGAGGCAGAGGCAAGTGGATCATTGTGAGTTCGAGGCCAGCCTGGTCTACAAAGTGAGTCCAGGACAGCCAGAGCTGTTACACAGAGAAATCCTGTCTCGAAAAACCAAAAAAAAAAAAAAAAGAAAGAAAGGAACTTCTCCAAGGTGTCCGCTGACCTCCATGCTTTTGCTGTGGAATACACGTACATACACAAATAAATGTAAATTTTTTAAGGGTGGTGACTTAAAAGGAACAGGATTCTCTCTTAATAGTCCATGAGCAGAAAGCTCAGTACATAAGAAGACTATACATTTAACCATCAGTAGAGCATGGGTTATATTTATTATTTTCTTTTTTTTAGTTAATTTATTTTATAATCTGTGCATGGGTATTTTGTCTGTATGTATGTCTGTGTAGCATGTGTATGCAGTACCTGCAGAATCCAGAAGTGGCATCAGATCTGGAACTGGAGTCATAGACACTTGTGAGCTGCCATGTGGGTTCTGGGAATCAAAACAGGGTCCTATGGAAGAGTTACCAATGCTCTTAATCACTGAGCCATCTCTCCAGCCCCTACTTTTTTTTTTTTTTTTTGAGACAGGTTAATACTTGAGTTCAGGCTGGACCAGAACTCCCAGTAAGACCCAGACTGGTCTTAAACTCGTGAAGAGCTTCAACTTCCTGAGTGCTAGAATCACAGGTGTGAGCCAACATACACATACACACCCCAAAAACATCTGAATGACTCTGAGAAGGCTTAAGGAGAAGCAGACTTGTTGCCAATTCAGGTGGAACACAGAACACAGTCTGTTTTCAGCAGACAGAAAACACCATTGTGTGTTTTGAAATCATTTCCTGTGGCCAATCCAAACATAGTAGCTATCCAAAATCATGGAAGGTTTGGCTTTCAGTATTTCTGGAGCTGGTTTTTAAATGTCTGCTCTAGCCCTTCCCTTGAGCCCTGCATTCCAGCTTTTGGTTTCTGTTTTGTTTGTTTGGTTGGTTTGGTTTTTCAAGACAGGGTTTCTCTGTGTAACCGTGGCTGTCCTGGACTCACTTTGTAGACCAGGCTGGCCTCGAACTCACAGAGATCTGCCTGCCTCTGCCTCCCAAGTGCTGGGATTAAAGGTGTGCGCCACCACGCCCGGTGCATTTTATTTTTAACAGACACTCCTCATACCAGAATAAAAGCTTTCTCTATCAGATATTTTGCTACCTGCTCAGGAAGAGTTTTTGAGGAACTTTCTCAGACCCAGCTCTTTGCTGAATTTGCAGGATATGGCAAGGAGTTCAAAAGAATTTACAGTTAAGAACTAAAGGAGTAGCCGGGCGGTGGTGGCGCACGCCTTTAATCCCAGCACTTGGGAGGCAGAGGCAGGCGGATCTTTGTGAGTTCGAGGCCAGCCTGGTCTACAAAAGCGAGTCCAGGACAGCCAGAGCTGTTAAACAGAGAAACCCTGTCTCGAAAAACCAAAAAAAAAAAAAAAAAAAAAAAAAGAACTAAAGGAGTGTGGCAAACTCATACTTGTAACCCCCAAATTGGGGGAGGCTGAGGCGGGAGGGGCTTAAATCCAAGTAGGCTAGTGAGAGCTGGGGCTACTGACACCATGTCTCATCTCAACAACTGGGGTGGGTGGGGGCCCAGAAAAAGAATTGTACATTGCTATAGGAATGAGACAATTGAAAGTGCACACATTTGCAATGACAAAATCACACGAAGATAACTGTGTGGAAGAAGATATTCCTGGAGAACTTGGGACCTTCAGGGACCTTGAGTGACTACCATAATGTACAGAACACAGTCTATACCACATGGAAGTCTAGCTTCAAGCAGTCAGTCAGAGTCCAGAATCTTCAGAAAAAAGTACTCTGGGAACAATATGTCCGCTTAATCATTTGCTTTTCAAGAGAATACAAAAAAGGAGTGAAGACTGAAAGAACTATGGGTGCTTGGTGTTATAGGGCTTGGACAAACAAAGGGACATTGACTTTTGTAAGCCACCAATAGGGGTGCATTTGTGGGGGTAACTGAATGTAACACAGAACAGTTCTCCAAAAATGGATGATAGAACTTTTCTTCTTGTTTTCAAGGCAGGGTCTCATGTAGCTGAGGCTGGTCTTGAACTCCTTGTTGCTCCTGCATCCCCTTTCACAAAAGTTTTGACTACAGATAGATGCCACCATTTTGACTCATTTTTTTTTTTTTGGAATGATTTATTCTTATGTGTATGGGTATTTTTGCCTGCATGTCTGTCTGTGGACTACATGCATGCAGTGCCTGCTGGGTCACAGAAGAAGCGTTGGGCCCTCTAGAGCAACAGTGACCGACTATTGAGTAGCCACGTGGGTGCTGTAGCCCACAGGACCATGAAGTACACAAATACCGTGTTGTTTGTACTGGGGTGCAAACTAGTGTTTCAGTAGTGTTTACCCACGTGTACTGAATGCGGCAAGGTACTGACTTGCAGACATGCTGTATGTATGTTGGGGTACAGTGTGTGTTAAGGCACACACGTTGTATTTGAGTGAAGACGTGAAGAGCACACGATGAAGTGTATAGTGTTTTGGAGCTTGCAGTGTGTTGGAGAGCCGTGTTGAGATACATATATCTTGTAGCACACCAGGTCCCAGCAGCAGATACAATGATGTACACCGGTACCAATTTACCCACAAGGACGGGCTGCGAGACCTGCGCTAAAAAAGGAAAGAGCCCGGGGGTCCTGTCTCTCTCTCTGTGGCCACCTGGCCTCTTTGCCTCAACACGGTGCTGGCTTCACCGCCAGACTCCGGGCCCGGGAGAGCAGCCTCTTCCGGGAGTGGGCGGAACCCTGCGGAGGCATGGGCGGGACTTCTGGATCGCTTGGCCTCCGTGGGCGGGGCGGGGCCTGGCCTGCAGGATTTAGCCTTCACCCTGTTCGCTGGATCTGCCCCCAACATGCTGCGGGCACGCGTGCTCGGCCTGGGGGATCCGCTGCTCCGGGCTGCTCTGGGTCTCAGGCGGCGCGGGCTGTCATGGCAGCGGCCACAAGGCCAGGACACCGGCGTGCAGGTGCACAACAGCCTCACGGGCAGGAAAGAGCCGCTGATCGTGTCCCGAGAGGACGCTATCTGCTGGTACGTGCGCAGGGCGGGGCGGGAGGGTGAGCAGAAAACAAGTCAAGCCCTGAAACCCGGACCTGGGATTCCCAGAGGGTCACCTAAACACCGTGTGCGTGTGTGATGGCTGTTTGCGAGGACTTAGGGTTCTTTCTTCCAGATGTCTCAAATGGTGGATCTTAATATGTCCCCAGGTATAGCTGTGGACCGACTGTGTACGACCATGCACACCTTGGCCATGCTTGGTGAGTTTCCTAGTTTTGAACGTTTGACAAAGTCAGAGGTCATTCATTATGCAAAGAGTAAACTGTTAGCTTGTTTTATACTCTAAGTGAACTGAGTAATGACTGCATACTTGGGAATTGTGAAACACAGAGATGTTAGTCTCGTTTGGTCTTTATAGCTGTTCAGAGTTGCATACATGGCTTAGGTCTGGGTACTCAGGGAGCTGATGTGGAGGAATAGAAAGTGACCCATTTGAGAATTAGATGTTTCTTTCTGAGGTTAGTCCAGGGACCGGAATCCATTTGTGAGGTGTTATTGCTAGGCCTTGAACGGGTCACTTTCTTGCTGAAGTCTGGTTCTTATTTTGAGAGGAGACAGAAATGACAACAGCTCAGTGTTTGGAATCTTCAGTTTCAGGAAATAATGTCTATGAAATGCCGCTTAAGACAGCACCCCATGTGATGTGTTCTGAGTCCTCCCCAACAACTGACAGTGCTAATCCAGTGGGCCACACTCCTGGAAAGCATTGGAGCTGGGGTGAAGTTCCTTCTGCATTTGTTGACATTCCCCATTTCCTAATATCTTGTTTGTTGTCTTGCACATTTTTATTTGGGTATTTTTACACCCAAATTAAACACGAGTGTGGTGGCAGTGAATACCTTTAATCCCTTAATTGGAAGGCAAGTAGATCTCTATGAGTTTGAAACCAGCCTGGTCTAGGAACAGCCAGCTCTACCCACAGAGAAACTTTGTCTGGAAAAAACAAAACAAACAAACAAACAAAACCTCTTGTCATTTGACTCTTTATTGATGATATTGGATTTTTACACATTTAAATAGATGCAAACTCACTCAAACACCTCTAAACTCAAAAACAACAATATGTATCCTGAAACTGATGCTTTTCACAAGAATCTTCTGGGCCTCCAGGTAGGACCCAGTTTGTAAAATAAGTACTTGGATTAGTTCCCTATAAACCAACCAACTGTAGCACACAGTTTCAAAGTTACATAGCAGTGTGTTAAATTGTAACACATTTCTTTCCAAGAATAATGGTGATGGGGCCCCACAAGATGGCTCACTGGATAGAAGCACCTCTTGTAAGAGCCTGACGACCTAAGTTTGATCCCAGGACTGGCATGGCGAGAGGAAAGAACCGAGTCCCACAAACTGTCCTCTGACCTCCACATGCATGCTGCTGTAGCTTGTCTGGTGCACCACACACACACACACACACACATCTGGTGCACCACACACACACACAC
>CAJQZJ010033015.1:6741485-6756113 GCA_907164525.1 Lophiomys imhausi | reverse complement strand
ACACACACACACACACACACACACATCTGGTGCACCACACACACACATCTGGTGCACACACACCACCACCAACAATAATAACTAGATAAAATTGGGGACTGGAGAGATGACTTAGAGCTTAAGAGTACTTGCCTGTAGAGGACCTAGGTTCAGTTCCCAGCACCCATATGACAGCTCACAACCATCTGTATCTCTAGTTTCAGGGGCTCTGACACCCTCTTTTGACTTCTTTGGGTACCAAGTACACACACAGTATACATACATAGATGCAGGCAAAACATGTATGTGAAATAAAACAAGTTAATCAGAAATAAAATAATTTTTTAAGAGCGGGGCAGTGGTGGCACATGCCTTTAATCCCAGTACTTAGGAAGCAGAGGCAGGTGGATCACTCTGAGTTCAAGGTCATCCTGGTCTACAGAGAGTGAGTTCCAGGACAACCAGGGCTATAAAGAGAAACCCTATGTCAAGAAACTAAAAAATAATAAAATAAAATAAATAATGATGTTGATTTTGTGTGTCAAAGACAGTCCGACAACTCTTTTTTTCTTTCAGCTCATATGTTAGATTTGATATTATCCGAAGGATCCTGACCAAAGTGTTTGGATGCAATGTGATCATGGCAATGAGCATTACCGATGTGGATGATAAAATAATCAAAAGAGCTAATGAGGTAAATGTGGCAGCTTCTCATTGACTGGTGGCTGAGTGGCAGTTCTTTGCTGATTGTATTTTCATGTCTTTCTAACACTTGTGACCCTATGTGTCCCAGAGAGACTCTTCTAAAACAAAACAAAACGAAATGGTGGCGGGCTATAACTTTGTTTTCTTTCCACAGTAAAGGAAGTTAAGTCAGGGACAGTGTGGAGAAGCGTCCTCTCTAGCACCCAGTGTTCCTTGACCCCTGCTCCCATCCCTCCCTATGGTCACCTCGCCCTGGCTCTCCTGAGACTCCCTTGGGTCACCCTTCTACTGGTGCTCTGATGCCTCTTTCCGGGTTTCTTGTGTTTTGTTGTTTGTTACACAAGGTCTTACTCTGTAGCCCAGGTTGGCCTGCAGCTCCTGAGCCTCAGCCTCAGCCTCAGGAGTGCTGAAGTCTGTTTCTTGACCACCAGGAGGTGCATGTGTGTCTGTTACCGTCCTAGTGTGTGCCAGGCAGGCAGAGCTTGTGCTTTTATGTACTTATTTATTTTTTAAAATTTCTTCCTTTAATTTTAAAATAGTTTTTTCTGTATAATATATTCTGATTATGGTTTTCCCCTCCCCAACTCCTCTCAGATTTTCCCCACCTCACCACCCAAATCCACATTCTTTCTCTCGTTAGAAAACAGGCATCTAAAAATAAAATAATCCAAACAGAATAGAACAAAACAAACAATCATCATCATCATCATCAATAATAATAAAAAGAGCCAATGAAAAACCATAAGAAGGACATACAGACACAGAGACACACACCTTCATACACACAGAAATCACATAAGAACACAAGATTGGCCCAGTGTGGTGGCGCACACCTTTAATCTCAGCACTTAGGAGGCAGAGGCAGGCGGATCTCTGTGAGTTTGAGGTCACTCTAGTCCACAAAGAGAGTTCCAGGACAGCCAGGGCTGTTACACGGAGAAACCGTGTCTTGAAAAAACAAAACAAGAAAACCACAAGATTGGAAACCATAATATGTGCAAAAGGTCTGCTTTTATTCATGCACATTCTGCTTTGGGATTATCAGACAGTTTTGCAATAATGTCATTTGTGTTACCTTGACCAGAATTCCTGAGTTGTCTGCCATTTGGCTTCTGCCAACTATGGTAGTCATCATGAACCTGCCAGAACTAAGGACACTTGCTGTGTCCTTCCTGGTCAGGAAGTGAGCATCAGCACAGCATATTAGGTGGTGGCATAGCCATCCTGCCAGAGTCCCCACCCAGCAGTACCTCCTTAGAGGCCTGATACCGCCTCATACATACCCCTAGCCTGTAAGCTTCTGCATCCTCACACCTTCTCTGACATTTTGTTGGCTGTCTCGGGTGGCAGACGTTAGCTTTGAGTTACCTTCCCCCATTTCTGCAGGAGTATGGGGGGGTGGGCGAACCAGAGCCTGAAGATGGTGTGGAGAGGGGGCCCACAGACCTAGGTTTCTGACTTCAGCTTTGCAGGCATGGCCTGGTGTGTGTGAATAGCCTCTGTACTTGAGGCTTACAGCAGAAAGCGTGTCTATCCTGCACAGGTTGAAGACCTCCTCAGGCCTGGGCCCCACACCAGCATGCTCTGAAGACTTGTAGAGGAGGTGGTTATTTCAGGTAGCACATGTGAGGTCAGGGCCTTTCTGGGTTCTTCAGATGAATGGGTACTGTGCTCTGAATGCCAGTCTCACCAGAGAGCTTCCTGGGGTCCCTTGACCTTGCCCCTCATGCCTTGCAGTGAAGAGTCATTTTCTAAAATGGTTGTGCTTTGTCCAACATGCCCTCTGTGGCTGGCAGTTGCCCTCTGCAGCACGATATTTCCTTTCTTGGTGCTCTGTGAGTTTTGTTTTTGTTTTTTGTTGTGCTGTTTTGAGACAAGCTTTCTCTGTGTAGTCCTGGCTGGCTTGGAACTCGCTCTGTAGATCAGGCTGGCCTCTAACAGAGATCCACCTGCCTCTGCCTCTGAGTGCTGGGATTAAAGGTGTCACCACTACCTCCTGGCAATAAATACATGTATGTGTATGTATGAGTATATGTATGTATATGTGTCATATATTTGCTTTCTATGTGCTGGACTTAGCCATAACTGTCACCTTGCCATGGCACCCTCATAAGATCATTCCTACTAACATTCCATCCTAGGGAGGAGGGTGGCTTTCACCCTGAGATTGCTGACTGGAGTAGGGATCTCTATGGTACATCTGGATAGATGCTATGCAGGGGACGTGTGTGTGTGTGTGTGTGTGTGTGTGTGTGTGTGTGTGTGTGTGTGTGTGTAGGACTTATCTATCGTAGGTTGTATGTTTTATCCTAAGCAGGGTAGGTTGTATGTTTTATCCTAAGCAGGGGACGTGTGTGTGTGTGTGTGTGTGTGTGTGTGTGTGTGTGTGTGTGTGTATGTGTGTGTGTGTGTGTAGGACTTATCTATCGTAGGTTGTATGTTTTATCCTAAAGAGACAGCTTGGTGTGAATCAAGGTGTTTGTGCCCTTCTCCCTAGAGTGTCCTTTGTCCCTTGCTCCTTCCCCTCTCTTCCTATCTCTACTTCTTGTTCCCAGGTGGCCTGTTCTGCCCTGTGTCTGAGAAAGGCTGCAGAAGTTAGACACTGTTGATTAGAATATGAATGAACACATGATGGAACATACTACAGGGTCCAGAAATACACATAGTAATTAATGGGAATTTGTTTTATGATAAAAGATGTCATTTCAAATCACTGGGGTTGGGGGAGATGGACTATTCAGTAAATAGTGTTGACAGTTGAGTAGCCAAATGGAGAAAATACAAACCCAAGTTAGATGCAGGCCTCATAGCCAACTTAAGGCAGGTCAGAGGTTAAATGTAGGAGGAGTGGAACCATAGATTACTCACAGAAATCCCAAGATGTTTCTGTGGTCCCCTCTGGGAAAGGGTTTTCAGTGCTTTTCCAAGTGCAGATCCGTTTATGTGGAAAAACTCAGAAATAGAAAAGATTAGAAAATATAAACCAAGTTTTCAGTGTGCTGTGAATGACCTTACTGTTACAAAACTGTAAAGGAGGAACTGGAGAGGTGACTCAGCGGTTAAGAGCGCTGGCCACTCCTCTAGAGGATCATGGTTTGATTCCCAGAACCCACATGGCATCCTACCATCTGTAAATCAGTTCCAGGGCTTTGACATTCTCTTGTGGCCCGCTTGGGCATTGTATGCATGTGGTATAGAGACATACATACAGGTATACATTCATACACATAAAATAAAAAATGAAAAAAAAACATGGCAATGGTGGTGCACACCTTTAATTCCAGGACTTGGGAGGCAGAGGCAGGAGGATCTCTGAGGTTGAGACTAGTCTGTCTACAGAGTGAGTTCCAGGACACCCAGGGCTACAGAGAAACCCTGTCTTGAAAAACCAGAGAGAGAGAAAAGAAGAAAACTTAAGAGAACTAATGAAAGATGAAAGGTATCAAGATCAAAATAAAAATGAAACTCAGCAGAAATGAATGTAGATATTACAGTACCACAACATGTAAAATTACTTCCTACAAATCAGTAGGAGAAAAGTCAATAGAAAATGGGTTTGAGGGCTGGAGAGGTGGCTCAGCGGTTAAGAGCACTAGCTGTTTTTCCAAGGGACCCAGGTTCAAATCCCAGCACCTACATGGCAGTTCACAGCTGTCTGTAATTGTCAGGAGTGGTGGCCCACGTCTTTAATCCTAGCACCTGGGGAGGCAGAGGCAGGTGGATCTCTGTGAGTTGAAGGCTAGCCTGGTCTACAAAGTGAGCCCAGGACAGCCAAAGATATACAGAGAAATCCTATCTCGAAAAACAAAAAACAAAACAAAAACAAGAAAGAAAGAAAAGAAAAGAAAAAAAAAGAAAAAGTCTTAAAAGAAAATGGGTTTGAGGCATCTGGGCATGTGGAATGTGCTCCTACTTAGTCAGAATTAGGAGAGGTAAAGATTATAGCATGCAGCATTGAGACAGTGTGTTGACAAGCTCTGACAGTATGGGCTGAGCCTTGCAACTGTCCCTGCAAGGAGAATGTGACTGGGCTGGGTGCCATGACACCATCACCTGGGCTGTACTTGTGTATCTTACCTTGACACTGCATCTTCCCAACAGTCTAAGGGGTGTGGAACAAACCACAGGCTGAGCACTGTGGCTTCCTGTTGGGCCTATGGCCAAAGAGTTGGAAAGAAGCCAAAGAAGCCATAGCGAGCTCCTGGACCACCCACTGTCTCCCTGAAGTCAGTCTCAGTGGTGAGGTTTCTGGGAGACCACTGAGCAGTCAGTTGCCCACCAGGCTCCACACGTGCCACTAAACAACTTGAGAGAGATTCTTGATGATCCAGAGCAGAAATTTCTTTTCTTTTTTAAAAACATCTTATTTATTTTTTTTATTTTGTGAGTTTCACATCATGCACCCTGTTCCCACTGATCTCCCAAGTCCCCTCAAACCTGCCCCCCAACCTCTGCAACCTCTCCCAACAGAAAAAAAAAATTATTTTGGAAGCTGTAGTGTGTCTCAGTGTGTTCCACAGTATTCCCTTTTGTCCACACTTTTTTGCTTGCAAATTTCATGACTCCTTGGTCTGGTAGGAGGCCTTTGACTTCTGCTACTCTGTCAATACTGAAACCCCACTGGGACTCCTCTCAGATATCCTATTGCCGCCCTGTGTCATGGAGATCCTACAGTTTTGGGCTGTGGAACTGGCCTCCTGATGCACTGCAACAGTTCATCCATGAGGTATATGTGGGAGTGGGCCAACTCAAAGCCCTGGTTCTGGGCCAGCTACCCAGGGCTAGTTCTACTGTGCTACCCAGGTAAGGTGCAGGGCCTGTATCAGATAAAGGGCTGGGCCAGTTCTCCTGCTCTCATGACCCCATCAGGGCAAACTCTCTTGCCTGCTACTTGTGTTGACAGCATTAGAGAGGAGGGAATCTCTTCCCTCACCAACATCTCCGAAAAGCAGACAAAATGCAGGCTGGTTCTCCCACACTCACATCCTCGGGCTGGCTTACCCACATCCCCCACATCCATGGCCACCTGTACTGTGCTGTCCAGGAGAGGGGCAGGGCCAAGCAGAACTTTCTTTACCTCATAAAAAGGGAGACATCTTTCATGAGGTGGGTAGGTGTGCTTGGGGCAGGCAGAGGGTGGCCCAGTGCACAGTAGGTGCTGTATAAATGCTTGCTGAGTGGGTAGATTGTGGATCTTGTACAAGGTGTGCATGATGTCTGTTGGGGTGATCTGAAAGTTCCTTATATTCTGTTGCTAATTACCGACTCCAGGATCTGGTTGCCACCTAGAGGAGGACCTTGTCACGTATGCCTGTCTTTGTTGTGTGAACCTTGCTCTACCTAATTTGGAGTTGATTGGTTGAATAAAATGCCTGAGCCTGGACTGGGTGGAAGAGATGTAGGCGTGAGAAACACAGGATGGGTTAATGGAAGATATATCTCCATGTGGCCTGGAACATCGGCATATCATGGAGAATAACACCCCAGGGGATGTATGTATATGTTATGGGATTTTATTTGAGGCTAAAATTGTAAGATACTTTAGATGGGCTAAGATTGCACAATCCAGGTAAAGGCTTGTTAAAATCCTTCAGGAGTCTGTGTGATATTTATAAGTAGTGGGCTAAGGGATAACTGTCGCCCTAATAATCTTATTAATCAAATACAAATAATTTCATTATTTATTTCAACAGAAACTTGCTTTCTTGTTTTGTTTGAAACAGAGTCTTGCTATGTAGCCCTGGTTGAGGTGGAACTCACTGCGTAGACCAGGCTAGCCTTGAACTCATAGAGATCTGCTTGCCTCTGTATCCCCGTGCTGAGATTTAAAGGCATTTACTAATAATACCCAGCACCTGCTTCTTCTACAATTTCATGCATATATACATAATGTGTGCTTCTTCCCCTTGATGTTCTTTGGTGTATTTTTATAACCCATTGAGTTAGATAGTGTTTCCTTTATGAGCATGCCACAGCCATGTGGAAAAATGACTTCTACTCCATCTGCCTTCGGTTGCCCGGCACTCCTCAGAGTGGAGCCTCGCTTCCCCTCCCCTATCCGTTCTGGTATTGTTGACAAGAAGTCTGCTTCTGGGCCAGAACTTCTGTGTCCCCTGCTCAGTTCTTAGAGACCCACCTGCTGGGTCCCAGCCTCCTCTGAAAACCCAGCACTAAGTGTCTGTGTGTCCAGATGACCTACTGTGGCAGCCTCAGAAGCTCAGGATAGCCCCAGTCCAGAGACTGCGGTATCACTTCCCTGATTACTGTGCCATGTTACTTTCAAATACTTCTTTAAGGCTTTCTTTTTCTTACCATTTCTTCCTGCTGAGGGTAAGGCAGTGGGTGAGATAGAAACTCATTTTTTGTTCTATGGTCTATAATGGCTGTGGCATTCATTAAGCAGGAGGAGAATTGGTTTGTTTCTATCATGTGGTAGAAATGGTGGCATTGTTTACCGGCTTCTCTCTGTACCCAGAGATCAGGGCCCACAAGCCTTTTGACTGCTGAGCTTTAGGGTAGGTTTAACACCTAAAATGAATGCTCCCTTCTTGAGGCTGAGCCCCAGTGGGGCACATGGCCACCATGCTGTCTGAAGGGCTGGCCTGGTCTGCTGTGATGGTTCTTCATGGATCCTCTGGCTGTGCTAATGTCCTTGTCTGACCTTGTGTAGATGAATGTGTCAACTGCCTCTCTTGCCAGTCTTTTTGAAGAAGAATTTAAACAAGACATGGCGGCCCTGAAGGTAAGCTGTGGTTTCCTGCATGGTCTAGAACAGTCTAGTGCTAGTGCCCTGATATAGGCGCTGAGGTGTCAAGACTGAAGAAAGAGGTGTGCAGGGTGTAACCTGTGATTGGGGTTAGTGGAAGGAGCTGGTCCCCGGGCAGCAAGAAGAGCTAGGTTCTCCTTTGGGCCTGAAGGAGCCCATGGCTATGAGTCAGGATGAAGTGGCTGTATCCTGGCCAGCACATCCCCAGTTTGTCTTATATTCCTATCAGAGTCAGGCACATTCCTGGCACTGAGGTGTGGGTGATTGGCTCCTGTGCCCCTCCAGTAATCTTGTCTGTTGAGAGTTGGTAGGGACACAGCACAGGAAGACACAGCTGGATCACTGGGGCATCATGGAGATCGTGACTCTGGACGGCTGCCACCCTATGCGATCAGGTCTGTGCATGGACCCTGGGAGCTTGGAAATCAGCTGTGGTGTTCTCTGTGCTTCTTCCCAGGTTCTGCCACCAACCGTGTACTTGAGAGTCACTGAGAACATCCCTCAGATCATTTCATTCATCAAAGGCATCATTGCTCATGGCCATGCTTACTCCACAGCCAAAGGTAAAATGAAGGTTAAAACTAATCGCTGGGGAATTCTGAGATGCAGGGCATGTCCAGGCTGGTGTGTGCGGACACTTTGCTGGCTGTATTGACGTGGGCTTGGTGCTGAGTCTGCAACACTGTCCAGTTCACTTTAAAATTTTTTATCTATATGTATTCGTGTGCACATGTGCGTAGGTGCTCGTAGAGGCCAGAGGAAGGAGTCAAATTCCCTGGGGCTGGAGTTACAGGCGTTTGTGAGTTGCCCTATGTGGGTGTGAGGAACCATACTTGGGTCCTCTGCAAGAACAGCAAGCAATCTTAACTACTGATCTCTCCAGGCCCTCGAGTCCATTCTTTTTTTCCAGATTTTATTTAATCATTTTAAATTATGTATGTCAAGATTAGGGTTAAGGTTATGTGTATGTATGTGTGTGGAGGGTATGTATTGTGTGTGTGTGTGTGTGTGTGTGTGTGTGTGTGTGTAAGAGTTCAGTGCCCACAGGGACCAGAGAAGGGTATCTGATGCCCTGGAGCTGGAGTTAGAGGCAGTTGTGACCTGCCCACTGTGGGTGCTGGAACTTTGCAAGAGCTCTTGGTCCTGCAGGATCCCTCTAACTAGCAAGGCACTCTCTAGCTCCTTGGGTCCTTGCTTCACATTTTTCTTACAACTGCAGAACACAGGCAAGCCAGTCCTGACCCCCTGCAGAGTCTGGGTGGTAGGTGTGTAGATGCTTATTGTGGTCTTATTTTATGGTGTGTGTGTGTGTGTGTGTGTGTGTGTGTATTATAGTCATGTGTGTGCACAGGGGTGTAGGGAGTTAGATTAATATAAATTAGATTTAGTAAATATCTTGGTTTCTGATACAGTCTCTTAATCTGGGGCATATAGATCAACTTGGCTGTGGGCAATTAGTTTATCAGCTTATGGACCAAAAACAAGGATGAAGTCGTGTGAAACGAGGGGAGTCTATGGACTAAAAACAAGGTTGAAGCCAGGTGAAACAAGGAAAGACTTTATGACCTGGCATTGTTTTCAGCTGCTAAGTGGGCAGAGCCCAAATTAAACTGAAGCAGGTGGAACAAGGAGCAATTCCATTTAAGGACAAGTGAATGGCGCCAAGGGGGCCCCATACTAGAGAGCTCCGATGCTAGCGAGTCTGCACACTAGAAAGGACAATGAGTAGTTTGTATCCTCTGATGGAGAAAGGGCTGGTGAACTGATGGCCAGATCTCTCTGAGGCAGAAAGAAGCTGGTGAGCAGAGAAAGCCTCAGCAAGACAGCAAAAGGCGAAGGACTAAACCCTGTGGCTCAGCTTTTGCCTAGAGGGGTTTGACCTGTCCGAACAATGGCCTGAACTGAACTGTGGCCAGCTTTAAAGACTGAGGCAGAGCGGCAGGGTTGCTGATACAAAGGAAATAAATTGGCCTACAGATGGCTGAGGTCTCCCAGAGAGAAGAAAGCCTCAAGCCTTATTTAAGGTGAAACCGCCATAGCCAATTTACCCTGATGGATCTATGTCTGAGATATTCCAGAAGAAAGACTGCTAAGTGCATTAAAGGGTCTACCCCAGAGAGTGTGTTCCTGATGACTGAGGACCTGCCCCAGAGACTGTATCCTTCTAAAAGGTTATGAAAATAGTTGTAATAGTTATCAATAGGTTTAGTGGTTAGGTTATAGGGGTTGTAGGCATTTGTAGGATTAGTAGTTAAGTGTTTATATTTATTATAAGTGAATATAGTTACTGATAAATAATTGTTGAATAATTAAAAAGTTTGGGTTCCACAGGGGCCTGTGCCTATCTATACACACACATGCACACATAAAATGGAATGGAGAGTAACAGGAAGATACCTGACATCCTCCTCTGACCAACCAGTGCATGTGTGTGTGTAATGTAGGTATGTGTGTTATGTATGCATGTAATGTCGGTATGTATGTTATGTATGCATGTACTGTAGGTGTGTTAAATGCTATGAAAGCAATGTATATTTAGCCTACCCAGCCAAACAGCGGAAGTCTCTATGCAGAGTTTTCACCGTCTGCAGAATCACTTCACCAGATACCAGGTGTCTTAGTCATGGTTTCTATTGCTGCAACAAAACACCATGACCAGAAATCAAGCTGGGGGGAAAGGGTTTATCTGGCTTACACTTCCACATCACTGTTGATTATTGAAGGAAGTCTGGACAGGAACCTGGAGACAGGAGCTGATGCAGAGGCCATGGAGGGTGGTGCTTACTGGCTTGCTCAGCTTGCTTTCTTGTAGAACCCAGGACCACCAGCCCACAAATGGAACCACCCACCTTGGGCTGGGCCCTCCCCCATCAATCACTAATTAAGAAAATGCCCTATAGGCTTACCTACAGCCAGATCTTATGGAGGCATTTTCTCAATTGAGGCTCCCTCCTCTTAGGTTTCTCTAGCTTGTGTTGTGTCAAGCTGACACGAGACTAGCCAGCACACCAGATAAGTACAACCTTACTTGGTTTTAAGCAATTCTTCCCTTTTGAGCTGGTCACCTGGTGCAGAAAGAATTGATTAAATTTTTAGCCAGTATTTAAATTTAATTGGGTGGTGACTGTTAATCCTTAACCCACCATTGTAAATGAGCACAGAGACCTGACGGATTTTAACAAGTCTTGGCCTGGATTGTGCAATCTTAGCCCATCTAAGCTAGCTCTTAATTCTATTCCCCAAATATGACACCACATATACATACATTCCCTGGGTTGTTATTCTCCATGCTCTGTCAATGTTCCTGGCCACATGAAATGAGGTTCTTTTTTCTAACCCATGGTGGGTGTCCTCCTTCCTGCTCTCTGCTTCTTCTCTTGGAGGCTTCTTCTTCCCATGAACCTTTCTGCTTCAGAAGCCCAAGCACCTTAGTTCCACCTACCTCTGTCTTTGCCCAATCTCAGGCCTCAGCATTTATTTAACCAATCAGAGAAAATGGTTAACAAGAAAGGTAGCATAGCTTCACTTGTTGTACAGCAAGCAGGCTTTTGGGAGCAGGTTAATTAACATTTAGAATGCATAACATTACCCCATCACACCTGGGTTCTGGTTGGTGGGCATCATGATTGGAGAACTGTGAAAGATGCTGCCTGCGCACAAGTACCCTGACCACTGAGTGGCCTGTTGTGTGGCCATTGCTTCCGCAGCCTCACAGCCATCTGGGAGCTCCTCATCCAACTACCCTCCAGGAAATAGTTTCTTGAGACAGACTCTGGGATAGCTTCCTGCTCTCCTCCTACATGTAATATGTCAAAAAGCAAGGGTAACAGAGTCCTCTTTCCCACGTATGTGATGAAGAGCAATTTGATTAGGAGTTGACCATACAACTGGTAGGACTCCTTTCAGCATCATTTTAGTATAGGCACTGAGGCGTCAAACTGCAAAATCAACTTAGCAGGGATAACACCCAAAGTCCCATGCTCCTAGGTTATCATGTCCCTTAGGAGGGCACCTGTCATCGGTTCATCCAGACTCAGGCAGCAGTATGGATCCTCAGACCACAGGTCGAAGAACAGGGACCTGTTCTTGAACCACACCATGGTAGCCTCTGCTTCCTTCTTCCTGCTTTTGAGACAGTCTGTCCCTGAGCTGGAACTCACTGTATCAGCTAGGCTGGCTGGCTGGTCGGTGAGCTCCCAGGATATCCCTGTCTTCACCCCTGAGCATTGGGGTTACAGGCATGTGAAGCCACACATGGCTTTTATGTGGGTGCTTGGGATGTGAACATGGTTCCCTGCTTTCACAGCAAGCACTCTTACTATTGAACTATCTTGCTATCGTCTGTTGAGGAATTTTCATAAGAACTGGAGAAAGGGCTGGGCCCCTGGAGACTGCCCCTTCTTGTTGGGCCCAGTCTTGGGCTGTTCATCTCCAAGGCACTATGACCATGGTAACTCTTATAAAGGAAAACATTTCATTGAGGCCAGCTAGTTTAGAGGTTTAGTCCATTATTATCACAGTGGGAAGCATGGCAGAACTCAGGCAAGCTTGGTGTTGGAGAGGTAGCTAAGAGTTCTACATCTAGATCAGCAGGAAGAGAGAATGAGCCACTGGGCCTGGCTTGAGTTTCTGAAACCTCAAAGCCCGCCCCCTGTGACACACTTCCTCTAACAAGGCCACACCTCCTAATAAAGTCACTCCCTGTAAAAAAAGGACTCATTTTCATTCAAACCACCACACCTTGTTTGTCATGGGACAGAATTAGCCATCCCTCATCACCGCAGCATGAGTCTCCAAATAGGCGGTGTTCTGTTGCTGTTGTGAGACCTCACTTAAGTCCTTCCTGATGGCCTTCCTGCCCTCCGCAGGAGGTGTCTGTCCACATAGTGAAGTCAAGATGCTTACTAGTGGTTATGTCTTTTTAGAACCTCTAACCCAGCAGCTCCCGTTCCTTCCTTGTGACTGACAGTCACTTGGGCCTACAGTCTTCTTGGCATGACCCCTCTTCCCACTTTGGCTTACAGCTTGTTTTACTGTCTGTCTTTGGTTAATGCTTGGCTGCTCCTGTGATTACACACCGATCTCAGCCGTACCTTCCTTTCACTGGCTTTTATTCTTTTTTCGTTTTCTTTTGAGATCAAGTCTTATGTATTCCAGGCTGGTCTTCCACTTATTATGTAGCTGCGGATGACCCTGAACACCTGATCCTCCTGCCTCACCTCCGGAGTCCTGGGGTTATGGGTGTGTCCATACCTGACCCCTGCAGAGCCAGAGCTTTGCATGTACTTGGCAAGCCCTGCCTCATCCCATGAGCCCTCCCAAGAATGAACTTCCTGTGGTGTCTCCATTGGTCCACCATGGCAGAAGGCAGTAGTTCCTTCTTAGCTTTAGTGTTTCCACTTCTCTGTGGCCAGATTTGGCCATGTATAATCTCATCTTGCCCCTCCTCCAAACCCAACTCTTTTATTTTTACTCAGTAGCTCATCACAGCTGCCAGGCTGCAGGTACAAAAGAGTTGAGAGATGCTTGTCTTAGGTAAAGGGCCAAGTTCGAGCCAAGTCCTCAACCCTGGGCACATGTCCTCTAGAGACACATGTCACAGTGGATGTGACCGGCGGGGCCTGCACACAGGAAGTTTCTATGTGGTCTACTTTGGCATATTTGGAATTTGCCTCCAAAGAAACACTTTGAAAAGACTGAGGCGCCATCCCAGCTTGTTCAGTGCAGGGTAATTGTCTCCGGGCAGAAATTGCTGGGAGCCCACGCGTCTGCTTGGAGGAGCTGCTGTGTTTCCTGGGCTGCTGTCCTGCAGGAGTGAGTGCTGTCTGTGTGTGCGTGCATACATCTGTCTGTCCTTCCTTTGAAAAAGTATCTCACTGTGTAGCTCTTGCTGGTTCGGAACTCATAGAGATCTGCTGCCTTCCGCCTGCCTCTGCTGAAATTAAAGACATGCGCTGTGATGCCTGGCCTTGTGTTGTTGCATTCATAGGTGTTACTGTAAATTTAATTCAGAATTCTTTTTTTTTTTGGTTTTTCGAGACAGGGTTTCTTTGTATAACAGCTCTGGCTGTCCTGGACTCACTTTGTAGACCAGGCTGGCCTCGAACTCACAGAGATCCGCCTACCTCTGCCTCCCAAGTGCTGGGATTAAAGGCGTGCGCCACCACCTCCCAGCTGATTCAGAATTCTTATATTCACTCAAGCTGCGTCGGCTTGTGCTTTGTGACAGTTCCACCGGGTTTAGCTACAACTTGATCTTTGACCTATTTGTGAAAAGCAGTCTATTCAGCAAATTGATAACCTCAGCAAAGCAAATGAAGGATGCTGCCTGTCTGCTAAGCAGTTTCCTTCCAAGCATTTCAGAGTGTGTACATAGGACATAGCTCTCCTAGCCCCGACTTCTTCCATCTTCCACTCTGCATCCTGCGCTGGTTGGCCTGGGTGTAAGGGTAGGGTCTAGCTCAGCAGTGAACTCTGTATGTGTCACTATGGGGAGAGGCTAAGATGCTACCTGGTGAGCTGGCCTTGTTTTCTAAATCACCCTACCCTCTCCCCTCCTTGTAGTAAACACTGTCTCCCCAAGAGCTTGGACTATATATTGTAGGCACTTTGGACTGCTTCTGTCTTCCAGGTACAAAGCTGTCTTGGTCTTAAAACAATATATTTTGAAGGCCAGTGTTCCCTGGAAGGATAGCATGGGTCCAAATCAATAACTAGGCTGATACAAGAGTGGGAAGATGAAACATCTGTGTGGGTGAGAACTCCTGAACACAGTTTCTAGTGACTCATGGATGATGGTCTTCAGGTGATATAGGGAGCATGGCTGAGATGCATGGCTTCTGTCAGCACAGACTAACTGGGGAGCACCACCCTCCTGGAAGGGAGCATCACCCTCTTTGGAGGGAGCTGTGTTGCATCCTGGGTGTGGAAGCACTTCGTGCTTTTGCCAACTCCAGCTCCCCAGGCCTGCCTTACCCCTGCCTCTGGAAGTTCCCCTTGGTCTGAAGCCCTACTGGTAGAGGGTTCTTTCACTCAGTCTGAAAAGGTGGATGGTCATAAGCATCCCAGCAGAACAACCCAATGTGCAGGCAGTGTTGGTGTAGAGGATGCTGGGTAGAGATTAGTGTCTTTTGTGTGTGTGTGTGTGTGTGTGTGTGTGTGTGTGTGTGTGTGTGTGT
>CAJQZJ010033015.1:6710585-6741475 GCA_907164525.1 Lophiomys imhausi | reverse complement strand
TGTGTGTGTGTGTGTGTGTGTGTGTGTGTGTGTGTGTGTGTGTGTGTAGTAGTGTATTTGGTGTATGCATGCGAGTGTTATATGTGCATGCATGTGTGTACTGACTGGTTTTGTATATCAACTTGACACAAGCTAGAGTCATCAGAAAAAGGAGTCTCAATTGAGAAGACCTCCATGAGATCCAGCTATCAGGCATTTTCTCAGTTAGTGGGTAGGGCCATCCCTAGGCTGGTGGTCCTGGGTTCTATGAGAAAGCAGGCTGAGCAACCATGTGAAGCAAGCCAGTAAGCAGCACCCCTCTATGGCCTCTGTGTCAGCTCCTGCCTCCAGGTTCCTACCCTGCTTGAGTTCCTGTCCTAACCCCCTTCAATGATGTACTATGGTGTGGAAGTGTAAGCTGAATTAACCCTTTCCTCCTCAACTTGCTTTTGGTCATGGTGTTTCATCACAGCAATAGAAACCCTGACTAAGACAGTGTGGGTTGAAGCGTGATTTAGACTTTGAGTGTCTTCCCTTTGACCTTATGTTTGAGCAGGATCTCTCATAGAACCTGAAGCTCATTGATTCAGCTAGGCTGCCTGTCCAGTGAACTTCACTAGTCTGCTTGTCTCCACCCAGCCTTGAGCTGGGGTTACTGGCACACACTCCCATGCCTGACTTTTTATGTGGGTGCTGGGTATTTGAACTTGGGTCTCCATGCTTGCACAACAGGCACTTTACTTACAAGAGTCGTCTCTTTTAATTCCAGGACTTGGGAGGCAGAGGCAGGCAGATCTTTGTGAGTTCAAGCCCAGCCTGGTCTATAGAGTGACTCCAGGATAGCCAGGGCTCTGTTAAACAGAGAAACCCTGCTTCAAACCCTCCCCCTGCCCCGAAGAAAACCTAAACTAAAAGCTGAAGAACTGAGTGTGGGTTGTATTTTGTTTGTTTGTTTCAAGACAGGGTTTTTCTGTGTAGTCTCATTGTTTTATTTTATTTTAATGACAGGGTCTCTAGGTAGCTCAGGTGCCCTTGAACTTGTTTTCCTGGGATTATATGCATATCCTATAAGGTCTCTTTACTCTCTTTCCTTCTTTCCTTCCTTCTTTCTTTCTCCTTACCTAAAAGGACTTGCAGAGAACTCTTCCTTGTGTTTTCACCTCTGCACTTGCTGTTCATGTTGCGTCCAGGTGATGGAAATGGGGCAGTGTTGCTCTATTCAGATCTGGCCCAATGGCGGCCAAGCACCATCTTCTGTTCTGAACTATAACTGCTGTTAGATGTCACCCGATGTGGCTCCTCAGACAGGGAAGCTCGGAACTCATGACTGTCTCTGTCAAACAGGCAACGTCTACTTCGATCTGCGTGCACGAGGGGACAAGTACGGCAAGCTGGTCAACGTGGTTCCCGGTGCAACTGCAGAGCCAGGTGGGTGACGATGGGTGTCGCTGTGGGCCTCAGCCGCTGAGGCTGGGGCTCTGAGAGTCAGATCTGGAGCTGGGGAGACATGGGCTGACTCGGGGTCCTTAACCCAGCTGTGGGGTTAGTCCATTTCCATGAACAGGGGTGACTCACAGAAGACAGTGTGAATGCAAGTTCGGCATCCTGTAACTCCGTCCTACTCTGTGCCCAGCCATTCTGTTTGCTCCCTCTCCTTACTTCTTCTGGAATTTTCTTTGCACAAGACAACATGCATGTGTTTCATAATGTTAACCTTTTGTACTGCTTGCTGTTCTACAATAAATCCCCAACGGCAGTCAGTCTATTCCTGTGCTATTTGTGCTTTAACAGTCTGTTAGGTTGAAGTCATTTTTATGGAATGCCTTTCCGTCACTGCTGTAGTTCATGACCTGCAGGTGGGGGTCCCTGACTGCTCTGTATCCCCAAATCTTCTAACATTTCTCCTGTATTCCTCCCCCAGTGTCTCCTGCCATTCTTCTGAAGAACCATCTCTAGTCCCTGTTTGCTCGGTGGGATTTGCTGGCTCTGTTGCCTGACTTTCCCTCTATGCCATGTGCTTCTTAATTGGTAATTACTTTACAGGCCCAGTCCAACTCTGGGTGTTTGTGGATAGAGATACATTCATCGCCAATGTAGTTTTTAATTTTTTTTTCAAGACAGGGTTTCTCTGTATAATAGTTTTTTTTTTTTTTTTTTTTGGTTTTTTGAGACAGGGTTTCTCTGTGTAACAACCCTGGCTGTCCTGGACTTGCTTTGCAGACCAGGCTGGCCTCGAACTCACAGAGATCCGCCTGCCTCTGCCTCCCAAGTGCTGGGATTAAAGGCATGCGCCACCACGCCCGGCTTCTCTGTATAATAATATGGCTGTCCTGAACTCACTTTGTAGACCAGGCTGGCCTTGAACTCAGAGATCCACCTATCTCTGCCTCCCAAGTGCTGGGATTAAAGGTGTGAGCCACCATGCCCAGCTGTAGTTTTTAATTTTTAAAATTTATTTTTGAGACAGAGTTTCACTATGTAGCCCTGGCTGTCCTGGAACCTGCTATGTACACCAGGGTTTCCTCAAAACTCACAGAGTGGGGCAAGTGCTGGGATTAAAGGTGTGTGCCACTATACCTAGCTTAAATCTAATTTTTAAAAAAGATTTATTTATTTATTTATTATGTATATAATATAATGTTCTGTACTGAGCTATATTTGCCTGCACACCAGAAAAGGGTACTATACCTCATCATAGATGGTTGTGGGCCACCTGTGGGTGCTGGGAATTGAACTCAGGATTTCTGGAAGAACAGTCATTGCTCCAGATGCTCTGAGCCATCTTTTTAGCTCCCTTAAATCTAATTTTTTTTTTTTTTTTGGTTTTTTTCGAGACAGGGTTTCTCTGTTTAACAGCTCTGGCTGTCCTGGAATCGCTTTGTAGACCAGGCTGGCCTCGAACTCGCAAAGATCCGCCTGCCTCTGCCTCCCAAGTGCTGGGATTAAAGGCGTGCGCCACCACCGCCCGGCTTAAATCTAATTTTTAATAGCCCTATTTACTTGGCTCTCAGAAATGATATGTTACTTTTACCCAATCAGTAGCCTCCTGTTGTGCCCCACCTGCAGTGGAGCATTCTGGGTTCTCTGTACCTATGGGCTATGGTTCGAGGCAGGCTTGGGTTATGCCTTTCAGGAAAACAGCTTGGGAAGAATTGCCAGGTTCTGGCAGAAACAAACTAGTTTTGTTGATGTGTATTTGGTTGTAGGGGAAAAGTCTCATGTACCCAAGGCTAGCCTGAAGCTTGCTGTACAGTGGAGGAAGACCTGGACCTTCATTTCTGCTTTTATCCCTCAAGTGCTGGGATGCAGACTGTGCCACCAGCTTTGGATGTTATTTCCACAGACTTTATGTTTTCAGGGTCACTTGGGGTTCACAGCCCAACGGAGTGAAGGTGCAGAGGTCCAATTCCCATTTGACCTTGTCCCCTGCTTGGCCCCATCATCCCCAGACTCTCATTTCTGCACTGTTGAAAGTGCCTTATTCAGGAGCACAGTGTGAGTAAAGGTTTGAAATTGGGGATTAGTGTTTAGCAAAACAAAGGCACTGAGCCCTCCTGGTGCTTTGACAGGCTCCACCACTCCAGTGTGTCATTTCAGAGCAAGGATTTTCACTGTCTTCAAATTTAGAATTTTAGCCGTAACTCAACAGACAGGATGAAGAAGTGAGTCCTGCTGGGCACTTCTCCTAGGCTGAGCTCTTATGGTCACCCCAGTGAAGAGAGGTGGCCCTGGCACTGGGTTGTTGGTACTACTATGCTTTTGCATCACCCCTGCCCAGCTCTGGCCCCTTGATAGCAACCCCTCCCTCATGAAAGTGCTTGCCCTCCCTCATCACCCGGAGTGTCTGTCTGCATGACCCACATGTACATCCCTGACTCTGTGGTTCTCTCTAAGTACTTTGTATTCCCACATCTTCTATAATGTTTCTCCTGCCATTCTTCTATCCATGTCCCCTTTGACTCTGGGATTTGCTGCCTGTGTTTCATCGCTTTCTCTCCCTGCCATGTGCTTCTTCCAGGTTGGTAATTTAATTTACAGGCTTAGTACAATTCTGAGTATCTGCAGATGTGGATAATGCATTCACCAGCAAAAGACACAGAAGGCCTCATGGCTTCTTTTTATGTTCCTTTAGCCATCAGCATACATTCTTGATTTCAAAAAGGGGTTCTGTGACAATGGTATTCCACCTCTGTCATTTTGTTTGCTTGCTGGAGTACTTTACATAGACAGGTTGTTACAGTTTCTATGGGAACGGTAGAGTGTAAGGGAAGGGCTGGAGAAATGGCTCAGTGGTTACACCACTGGCTGCTCTTCCAGAGGACCCCAGTTTGATTGCCAGCATCCACATAGCAACTCACAACTATCTATAATTCCAGAGGGGAATCTGATGCCCTCTTCTGGCCTCTGAGGACACTGCATGTTTAAGGGTCTTGGGTTCATTTTCTCTGTCACAGAAAGTTAAAAGACAGGAAAAATCTTGAGTGTGAGAAGCAGCAGTTGGGAAATTCTTGAATACAGAATGAGCAGGTAAAGAAAGGCTTTTATTGGGGGGCGAGTAAACACACATACAGCAGGCTCAGAGGAAAAGACCGCATCGCAGAGGGACACTAGCTTCTCCTTGAGGGCAGGTTTGTCTTCCTTTCTTAATTTAAGGTTTGTTGGTCTGAAGAAAGATGGGATTAGCCCACAACTGTTGTGTAACGTGTCCTGGTGCAGCCCTCCGAACTCTTTGATCCAGTCCATTAGCTGGGGGCCTGCTGGTGGGAGACGAAAGCATACAAGGTCTCTGTTTTAAGCTGCCATGCTTTTGTCTCAGGTCAGGAGGGTATGGAATGTCATCTTTAATTCCCAGTCATGCCCCCACCCCCTTGTCTGTTGATCAGGGAGGAAGTCTGACTCCTAGTCCTCCATCCATGCAGTCAAAAAACCCATCCACACAAAATATAAAGAAAGAAGAGTTGGTTCCATCCAAAGTTGCCCTTAGTCCCGTGAACCATTGGGTGCTCACTAAGTAAGTATAGGGCTCTTACTAAACCTTGAATTGCCCTTCTGTCATTGGGGCCTTCGCCAGGCACTGTATCTTTTAAACCATTTATCACTCACCATCTGGTGGCTGAGCACTTTGCTCGGTTGTGGAGTGAAGCTCCGACCATGTTCTGGAAGCTCTGTGATTTCTGTACTGGGAAATGAACAGAGTGGGCACTGAGCCCCTCACAGCCTCTCTTCTCCACACCATTCAACAGGCTGTGAACATAACTGTGTGTGAGTGAGTGAAGTAAGGCATTGCCAAGACCCCGATCATCAAAGCTGTCACTCAAGGTTTGGTGGACCCTCTCTGTTTGGTTGCCACTCATTATGGGCACTGAACTTGACAGGTAGCCACTGTCCTCAGTTGGTCCAGCAGCCTGCATGGTTAGAAGGCTCCTTTGCATGCACTCCCCCTTCTTTTGTCCCTCAGATCGGTTCCCTATGTTTGTGATGGCACTGGCAGCCTTGCGTTTCACCCAGCCTGTTGCCTGACTAGGATTTGTTTCCAGCAGTTTCTGGGAGAGATCCTCTGCTTGGGGACATTCTTTGTGCTTTCTGGGCCTTACAAGTAACCGAGTTCTACCATCTTCCTTTAAAGTCCATTGGGCTGGGCATACCCTTGTCCACAGGGTGCCCTGGAGCCCACAGGCCACTTTTTCCTGACAGCCTCCATTCCTGTGTGTGAGTCATCCTATCCTGCCTGCCTGGTGCCAGCGACCTTCCCTTTTTCTTTGAAGTGTAGTCATTTCACAAGATCTAGACACATGAGGCATCACATCTGACTTCCACTGTGCACTGAAAATCCAATCATCACGCTGAAATTCCCCACTGTGTACTGAAAATCCAGTCACGCTGAAATTCCCGGAGCCTGCATCAGCCTCGCAGGTGCAGGGTGCTCAGGGAAGCTGCGGGACTGGAGCCAGCCCAGGGTCAAACTGGAGATTTTAGAGGACATAGGTAACCCAGTCTGGGGCAGCCAGCTTGCTAGGACACCACTACTCCTTGGTCATTTGCTTTTGCATGTTGCCTTTGCCCAAACTGATCTCTTACTTGGAATGGCCACCTGTCTCTACTGCCCTGCCCTGCCCAACTCCTGTCTGTTCCTGCCAACTTTGCCCTGCATCAATGTGCTGCAACCCCTTCTGTGTTACTCTAGGCCTCTTGTGCCCATCCCAGTCCTGTTTGCTAGCCTGTGATTCCCAGTGGGCCCCATTTTTTTTCTTTGTTCAGTATATGCATGGCCTTGTGGGGCAGAAGTTCAGACTGACCCAGTGACCTAATTTCTATTGGTGTGTGTAAGTAGGGACAATAAACCCAATGGCACCCTTGAGACACTAAGTTGAATAAGACTGTGGCATTTAAGAGAAGACAGAGTTTGTCTGGGGGACTTGATTGAACCCTTTCAGGTCTGTTGAACCCAACAGCTTTGCACAGTCCATGGGGGGAGGGGCTGACACATCTCTGCTGTCTTCCCTCTTGACTTTCTTGTCGTCTGTCTTGATGTCTCTCTTTGATAGCTACCTTTGTCTTTGTAAGATTGTTGTCATTGTGAAAAGTGTCACATAGGAGCTCAGTCCCTCAAAAGTGGCTAAATAGAACTGGCTAGACACTGGTCCCTGGTCCCTTGGCAGCAAGTGCCCCAGTGTTTGCGCTCTGTGGCCTGAGTGCTCGGCTCCTACCCTCTGCTCTGCAGTTTGTGAGAAGGGAGATGCATAGAGAGGACGTGCCATCATTGTGGCGGGGACATATGCGACAAGTGCTGCACTGCGGTTTCTCACTCAACCCTCTTTCACCAGCAGTTGACTCTGACAAGAGGCACACCAACGACTTCGCCCTGTGGAAGGCAGCCAAGCCCCAGGAGGTGTTCTGGGCCTCACCATGGGGAGACGGCCGGCCCGGTTGGCACATCGAGTGTTCTGCCATGGCCAGGTAAGGCCCCAGCAGTTCACAGGCTGCAGATGATCCAGCCATGCATGTTAGGGTGACCTGGCTGAGGGAGAACACAGTCATGAGGCTAGAGAGCAGCCACTGGGGCCATGAGGAATGCCCAGTCTAGTCAGGGTGTCTCAGCCTTCCTGTTTGGCATGGTCTCCTGCTAGCAGAAGAGGTGCCTGTCACAAGCAGCAGGTACCTGTAGGGAGATAGATTAATATAAATTAGATTTAGTAAATATCTAGGTTTCTGCTACAGTCTCCTAATCCAGGGCATTAAGATCAACTTGGCTGTGAGCAATTAGCTTATCAGTTTATGGATGAAGTCACGTGAAACAAGGGGAGACTCTATGGACTGAAAAACAAGGTTGAAGCCCGGTGAAACAAGGAAAGTCTTTATGACCTGGCATTGTTTTCAGCTGCTAAGTGGGCAGAGCCCAAATTAAGCTGAAGCAGGTGGAACAAGGAGCGATCCTATTTAAGGACAAGTGGATGAGCCTGGGAGAGGGTGTGTTAGGGGCTCCATGCTAGAGAGCTGATGCTAGTTAGCTCCGATGCTAGCAAGTCCTCACGCTAAAAAGGACAAGTAGTTTGTATCCTCTGATGGAGAAAGTGCTGGTGAACTGATGGCCAGATCTCCTTGAGACAGAAAGAAGCTGGTGAGCAGAGAAAGCCTCAGCAAGATAGCAAAAGGCCAAGGACTAACCCTTGGCCTGTCCGAACAGTGGCCTGAACGGAACTGTGGCCAGCTTTAAAGACTGAGGCAGAGCGGCAGAATTGCTGATACAAAGGAAATAAGTTGGCCTACAGACAGCTGAGGTCTCCCAGTGAGAAGAAAGCCTCAAGCCTTATTTAAGGTGAAACCGCCATAGCCAATTTACCCTGACGGATCTATGTGTGAGATATCCCAGAAGAAAGACTGCTAAGTGCATTAAAGGGTCTATCCCGGAGACTCTGTTCCTGACAACTGAGGACCTGCCCCAGAGACTGTATCCTTCTAAAAGGTTATGAAAATAGTTGTAGTAGTTATCAATAGGTTTAGTGGTTAGGTCATAGGGGTTGTAGGCATTCATAGGGGTTGTAGGAATTTATAGGAATAGTAGTTAAGTAAGTGTTTATATTTGTTACAGGTTAATATAGTTATTAATAAATAAGTGTTTAATAATTTAAAAAGTACGGTTTCAGGTACCACCTCATGGTCACTGATGGGGTGCTCAAGCTTGAGAGCATGTAAGTGGAAGGGCCAGACCATCGAGGACCTCAGCTAGGCATGGCACCTCTGAAAAGCCTTGTGTGTGCCCATGCTCTGGTCAGCCTGCCTCTCCTGAGTGCAGAACTTACCTCTGTCTCAGGAATAGACCCTCCAACAGCTGGGAGAGTTGTAGTACCCTCGCTGTTCTCAGGCAACCTTGTGCATCCCTAGGGCTGACAGCACCAGCAGTTGGCTCCTCCACCCCCACCCTGCCAGCCTGGTAGATCCATGTGCAGCTGAGCAGAGCCCCACGTTCATGGCATGAGGAGTGCTGGGAGTGAGAGTGCGGTGTGGACCTGATGTCAGGCAGCTCATGGGTGCCTGCACTCTGCCCCGCAGCAAGGTGTTTGGAAGCCATCTGGACATCCACACAGGCGGCATAGACTTGGCTTTCCCACATCATGAAAATGAAATCGCACAGAGTGAAGTCTTCCACCAGTGTCGGCAATGGGGGAATTACTTCCTGCATTCAGGTAAGCCTGACTTGAGGCAAACTTCTTTCCCGGTTGTGTCAGTTCTGCCTGTTGGAACTACATAGATCTGCTTGCAGGGCAGTAGATGAGTTTGACCCACACAAAACATTGGGTCTTAGTGGAGTGTGTTTTCTTTCATCTTTGCAAGTCTCATGTATGTATACTATGAGTCTTGACCATATTGATCATATCCACACTCCAGCCTGTCTTGTTGGCTTAATCTTGTGTCAGTCTTGTGTTGGGAACCATTCCTGCAACCAGCTCACGAATGCAACAGCCGCATCCTGTCCAGGAGACATTTCACAGCACCCCTCCTGTTCTTCCCTTTAGATTCTTTCTATCCTTGTTTCTGAGATGTTTCCTGAGCCTTGGACTAGATTTAGGGCCGGACTCACAACAGTCCCTTATACTCAGCACTTTGGCTGTTTGTGAGTCTGTGCTAACTGGAGGAAGAGGCTTCCTGGCCAAAGCTTAAGAGTCACACTGACCCGAGTGTATAAATGCAAACATGTAGAAGGCACTTTGGTACTGTGTAGTTCACAGTGGTAGGCTTCCTGCTAGGGCCGGGGCCCTCCTGAGCCATGGGCTTTTGAGCACGATTACAGCACCAGGCACAAATTCCCTCCTGTGGAGCAGGCCTCAGATCCACCCAGAAAGTGGTTGGCTACTTCATTGTTTAAATACACTAAAGAGAATCTCAGAGGCACCAAGATGCACTGATGTTACATTAAGGAAAGAAAATTCAGCACTTCCCCTTGGATTAATTTGACCGAGAAAAAGCCCAAGTTTGAATTCTCCGCTTCTCTCCCGTGACTTCCATCTGTCCATAATCCGTGGTTCTGGCTTGTCTGTAGTCTCTGTGTTGTGTGTCTGTCTATGCCTATCTGATGTCTGACTGTGCACCTGTGTCTTGTGTAGCTAACAAAGAGCTTTGCTTTGAATTTATTGAATCACATGGAGAAGAGAGGGATACGTTAAAGAAATCTTTTAATAGCTTTTTTTTTCTTTTTTGAGACAGGGTTTCTCTGTGTATCCCTGGCAGTTCTGCACTTGCTTTGTAGACCAGGCTAGCCTTGAACTCTCACAGATATCCACCTGCCTCTGCCTCCAGAGTGCTGAGATTACAGGTGTGCACCACCATGCCTGGCAATTACAGACAGCTCTGAACTGCCATGTGGGTGTGAGATTTGAACCTAGGTCCTTTAGAAGAATAGCCAGTGCTCTTAACCTCTGAGCCATCTCTCCAGCTTCCCCCCCTCCTTTTTTTTGGTTTTTCAAGATGGTTTCCTTGTGTAGACCTGGCTATCCTAGAACTCATGCTGTAGACCAGGCTGGCCTTGAACTCACAGAAATCCACTTGCCTCTGCCTATGCCTCCCAAGTGCTGGGATTAAAGGTGTGCACCATGGGCTGGAGAGGTGGCTCAGAGGTTAAGATAACTGGCTGTTCTTCCCAAGGTCCTGAGTTCAATTCCCAGCAACCACATGGTGGCTCACAGCCATCTACATTGAGATCTGCCCCGGCATATATGTAGAGCAAATACTGTATACATAATAAATAAATAAATAAATAAATAAAATGTTTAAAAAAAAAAAAAAAAAAAGGTGTGCACCACATAGCCTGGCTTTTAACAGAGTTTTATAAGAGAGTCAGTTATTTCCTCCAGCCAACCCCGGCTGACCCTGAAGCGCTCGGTACTACAAACATAACATCATAAAGTCGTATCCGTGTGCTGCTTTCAACATGTGTGGTGTCATTTGTTGAATAAAGTCCTTTTGACTGCTTGCCCTTTTTAGCAAATGACTATTACAACACACACACATTGACACATGCATTGCTCTCTATATATGGGCATGGGAGCATACATGACTTAAGATTAAAGCTATGTATTAGTTTAGGTTGTAGAAGTTGATTACATGAGAAACCCAAAGCAAGTTAGTTTGGTTTTTACATTGGTCTCTTAAAGACAGGTTAAACAGACAGGATGAGAACACAGTGATATCAGGCTGTCTTACGTGACCTTAAGGGTATATTATTAACTTGGCTGTGAGGTCCAGTAAAAGTTCTAGGGTCTTTGAATATAAGAGATATTCTCAGGACTGGACAGATGGCTCAGCAGGTAAGAACACTGATTGGTCTTTCAAAAGACCAGGGTTCAAATCCAAGGACCCACATGGCTGTTCACAGCTGTCTGTAATTGCTAGGCATCATGGTGCATACTTTTAATCCCAGCATTCAGGTGGCAGGCAGACGGATCTCTGTTGAGTTCAAGGCTAGCCTGGTCTAAAAAGTGAATCCAGGACAGCCATGGTTACACAGAGAAACCCTGTCTTGAAAAACCAAAAGAGAAGAGGGAGAGGGAGAGGAGAGGAAGAGAGATTCTCATAAAATATTGGCACAGCTTACCATAACTTTTGTGCCACTGTTGCATTTGGGCACACCTTGCCTGGCAGGTCAGTATTGTAGCATGCAGAGTTCACTGCTGGGTGGCACCATTAATGACTCTTCTCCCTGAAAGGCCAGCATAGCACCTTCTAGTACCATGAAAGTAGCTAGCTAGGGGTAAGTTTTCAGGGCTAGCACTAGAGGAGGAGCAGAGGCAGGCAGGTCTCTGAGTCTGAAACCAGCCTCATCTATGTAGTGAGTCCTAGCGGAGCCAGGAATAGAGAGACTTTGTCTCAAAAAACCAACACCCTCCAACAACAACAAGGAACCCAGTGGGTTGGTGGTGGCTGTACTCTCCAGAAGCAGGTCAGAAGTGGCAGTGACTGTGAGCTTGATAGTGTCAGAACTCCCAGTGATAAGCAGGAAAATGCACCTATGGAGTCTGCTGAAGGTCACAGGGTCAGCACTATCCTTTCAAATGACAGCTCAGGTAGGCGAGGCACAGACAGGATGAGTATTTGGCAGGCAGCCATGGGGTTCTGAGCACCAAACACAAGCAACTACAACATGGGATGTATGCAAATGAAGTTTCATTAAGTCCTAGAATTTGGAAGCTGGGGTGGCCTGTAGGGTGACATTGAATGCAGGGTTGCTCTGGTGGTGCCACAGGTAGAGGGATCCACAGGAGAGGCTGCTGGCCTGGTGCATGCCAGCACCCTGTGCACAGGAGCGGCTACAGCCTGGTACATGCCAGCATCCTGTGCGTCCTGAGTTCTTGACTCTGGTGCACTTCATTTTCCAGATGTTGTCAGTACCATGCACAGCATTATGTAGAATTAGAGGCTCAGGGCTGCATTTTTTTGGAGAAGGTACATTTGAATCAGTTCTCAGGAAAATCGATGTTGCAGCACCCTCTTTGTGAAGGTGTGTTTGGAAAAGAGGGAAAATCTGTTCCAGTGAGACCCTCCCCTGGAGATGAGCCTTGTTGAGACACAACCCAGGTTAGAAGTTCCCCGAGTGGGTTTGGTTTTCTCCTGTGTTTCATGGACCTACGGGAAAATGGCACATAAGCTATAATAGAAAAACTGATAGCCACACCCCAAACTCAGGGTTTGACAGGCGACCAGCCAGTTACATCAGTGTTCTAGGAGGAATGAAGATGGGTGAGGAAGTGCCTAACTTCTGAGGGCTGTGTGGGTCTGTTATTGAACAATGCAGTGTGTCCTGGAGGGCCACACACAGCACACTTTGCAGGTGCGGGTTCCTGCAGGTGCAGGTTAGTGCCCTATGTCCTGGAGGTGACACAAGCCTCATGGCTCCTTGGGCCCAGCTGTGTCCTGGCTCAGGGCTATGGATACAGAAGCTGAGGTCCTTTCTGGTGTCCTGTCTACTGTACAGGGGTCTCCCCAGTTCAGGATGATTGGGCCCAGCTTATGGTGGGCTCAGAGCTGCCTAAAAAGAGGCTGAAACTGTAAGGTCTTTTCACCCAACTCAGAGAGATGATTTTTATTTGTTTGTTTGTTTCAGGGCATTTGCATGTGAAAGGAAAAGAAGAAAAAATGTCCAAATCCCTAAAAAACTACATCACCATTAAGGTAACATCAGGCAGTGTGCTTTCCTGTGTGAGTGGCTGATGACTGCTGAAGTGGCTTAGGGGCCTTTGTGGGATGAAACCACAATGCTATCATCTGGCCAGCCTGCAGGGGCTCCAGGGAGCCACTCTCTTGTCTCCAGGTGCAGGCCACCTCCTTCAGCTCTGCTGTTTCTGTTTCTTCCATCACAGACCTGCCTCTCACCTTGTCTTCCCAGAACTGCATCTCTTCCTTTCCTAACTTTCTTTCTCTTTTCTTTTTGTAAATTTCTTAAAAGATTTAAAATTTTTTATTTTGTATGTGTGTTTTGCCTGTATGTCCGTGCATGCATGCTTGGTGCCTGTGTAGGCTGGAAGAGGCTATTGGATTCCAACTCCCTTGGAACTGGAGTTACAGTTTTGGGTTGTGGGTGCTGGGAACCCAACGTGTGTCCTCTGCAAAGCAGTCAGTGCTCTTAGCATCTCTAGCCCCTGCATCTCTTTCTTCCTCTTTCCTCTTGTAAATTTCCTTTCAAGATTCATAGTTTGAGTGGCTGGAAGAGCACTTCCTAAGTGGCTTGAGTTCTATCCTCCTTGGTTTTGTGCCAACTTTAACTTTAATTGAAAATAAGTAGGCCAGGGTAGCACCCCTAAATGCCTCCCAGGGTCCTGCCTACCAGACAGGGGGAGTGCCTTTCACAGAATAATATGGGCCTTCCTAGGAAGTCCTCAATCAGATCAAAGTTTCGGGCTAAAAGGAGATCTGAAAAGCACCACAGGGATATAGCTATTTTGGTGTTTGCTGTTCACGGTGGAAGACTGTCACTTTGCACTTGGGGTGCTTCATCTGGGGCCTGAAAATTATAATGGTCAAAGAGAAGAACACAGAGGACGTGTGCCATGTGCCTGCTTAAGTGCAGCCCTCCGTGGCTGACACCAGCCAGGGGAAAGAGCTTGAGTTGGGGGCTGGGGGGTGGAGGGTGAGGGGTCTTACAGACTGTTGATTCTGCATTGGGAGAATTGCTGGAGGGCACCCCCTATCCATTGCTGTACAGGGAGGGGCCTGGGTTAGAGGAAATGTCCTTTAAAATAAAAACCTGGTACTCCTTTCAGGCCTATCCTTGTACCTGCTGGTTCTCAGCACCTCAAAGTGGCCCTTGTGCCAGGATTTGTATTCTGGGAAGACCTGGTCCCCTTCTCTGGGTATAGTGCACCAACGCCTGTATACACACACTGTTGGACTGTTAGAAAACCCATGTTTGTGACCCTGGAACTGGAGTCACAAGTATCTATTCTCAGTGCAACTCCTAACAGCTAGGATGCTTTCCTACAATCCAGACAGCCAGTGTCACCAATAATCCCACACTGCGTCTCACATGTATCTGATTGTTGCCCTTGAGCCCAAAATATGTGTTATAGCTTTTCCTTCTTTTTAAAACCAGGACTCAGTGACGGTCTGTTTTTCTTAGCCACCCATCTTTCTTTGACTTTCAGGGTGATTTGCGCTCCTTTGTGCATGTCAGGTTTCTGGTCTCCAGCAGAGCCTCCGTTCTTCTTTTAGAATTGGGTGTATATGTGTTTGTGTGGGGGATGGGGAAAGGGAGAGACACATGCATGTGAGGGCAAGTGCCCTTGGAAGAGGGCGTCAGAGACCCTGGAACTGGAGTCACAAGTAGTTGTGAGGTGCCTGACACGGGTGCTGGGAATGAACTCGGGTCCTCTGCAAGAGCGGTGTGTGCTCTTAACCCTGAGCCATCTCTCCATTTTCCTCATAAGAGGGACTCTGAAGAGTCTGAGCTGATGTTTTGTTGAACACTCCATGTTTTGGGCCTGTCTATTTCTCTGTGGCATCATTTCACTGTCTCTCCCGTGTGTGTTCTACTGAAAGTGATTCTACACGGGTGAGACATTGTGGAGGGACACCTCACAGGTGCTGCTGTATCACCATGCTTTCCTCTGGGTTGTGCTTAGTGGTGGCCACTGTGTCACAGATCACCACCACATCCTTCCATGATGGAAGGCTTGACTTCCTTCTCATGAACTTTAGGGATCTGAGCCAGGAATCCTGCTCCCAGCATCCTTCCACCTGGGGCTTTAGTGCCCCACCCCATGTCTTGGGGTTCTCATGGGGGAGGTTCTGTTCCGATGCCTCTTTTACAGTTGCTTTTAGAGTCTCTGAATTGAGGGTGTGCCTGCTGTATTGTGGATTCAGTCCTGTTCTTTTGGGAGTTGAAATCACCCCAGACTCAGCCAGGGTGGGCCACATGGCTCCCACACCCCATGGACATGGCTCCTTTTGCCTTTGAGTGGCCTTACATAATCTTCTGGTTTCTACTTGCATTCTTGGGGGTCTCACTGCTTCAGGCAGGGGTGTGGGCACACTGACCACCCCTGCAGAGACATCATTTCTGACTTCCTCAGGGGTCAGAGCTGAGAAGGAAATCAGACAGTACTCAAGACGCAGGTTGTATTACTTTATTTGGACATATTTGATGTCTGAGTCAAATTTAATATCACATGTTTTTAAGTTTTTGCCTTTTCCCTTTTTACTAAATACTTTTTTCCTGTAACAGTATATGATTTTTTTGCTTTAAATTAAATTACACACAAAATAAGTTTACAAAATCAATGCTACAATATAGCGATTAACAGTAAAACAAACGAGTAAATTTTAAGAGTTATGTTCTCTCTTATTTATTTGGTGGCTAGTATGAGGGATTAAACCAGGGCCTCACCTGCTAGGTAGGTGTTCTACCACTGAACCACGTCTGCAGCTCACAGGTTTTTCATTTTTTTTCTTTATGATTTTTTTTTTGAGACAGGGTTTCTCTGTGTAATAGCTGGCTGTCCTGTACTTGCTTTGTAGACCAGGTTGGCCTCGAACTCATAGAGATCCACCTGTCTCTACCTCCTATGTGCTGGGTGTATTCTGACCTGTGGTGGAAGGAGAGAGCCAACTCCAGCTAGCTTGTCATTCAACACACTGCAGCATGCATGTGCCCCACCCCCATGTTGAATATAAAATATTCATGAAGCCTGCACATAACTCTCCACACATGCCAGAAGCTCTCCTGAAGACTCCTGGTACCTGATACATACAAATCATTGTGTATGTATGCAGATGGTTGCTACATACTGTTGTTTGGAGGAATAAGAGAAGGAAAAAGAACTCTACATGTGCTCAGCACAGATGTGCTCCAGTGTCCCCAGTCTGTGAATGGTTGAGCTGTAGTGATTGAGCCCATGGATGCAAAGGGTGGTATGTGGTGACCTTCAGGTAGATGGCACATCAGAGGTCATCACTCATGGTGTGTCTGGGATATCACTCTGGCAATGAGCAATAAACAGAATTTACAACCAACTGCAGTAAATGGAATACACAGCTTCAAATTCTTCTCCAGTGTCAAATAGAAAACTTGCAGTCAGATTAACATAGTTCTTGTTAATTTCTGCACAGTAGTGGGTGGATTTTAATTGTTGTTTCTCTATTAGCTGTGTGGGGGCTTTCTCCCAACTCCCCCAACTCTTACTTCCTTTTTTTTTTTTTTTTTTACTTTTGGCCAGTCTGCATTTGCCCTTGGCCTGTGGTTCCATGGAGGTGATGTACTCTTGCCTCACATGTTAAGAATCATCATCATGTTCCTGGTCTCTAGTGGTCCTTGTTCTGGTGACCACGGTGAGTATGGTCTGTTTCATAGTCAGCAGGAAAGTGCATGTTTCTGGAGACTCAGTGGGGAGCCTGCGTGGAGGCCTCTCCAGGTCATAGCTGTTTCTTGTTCAATGTGAAGTGATAGTACAGTGGCTGTGAGGTGAAACTGTGTGAAGCGCTGAGCTGGTGAGGGCCTGCCTGGCCTAGGAATCTCCCCAGCTTGTGGGGGACAGGTGCCAGCTCTCCCTCTCTTTGCAGGTCCGACGGGTGGCATTGTTAGGCCGCAGCATCTCCATGATTAGCGGGTCAGTTCTCCAGCACTGACTTAAGCAGGTGGCATCTCATTTCATGTTCAGGCAGCCCTGGCCAGGTTGTGTGGTGGAACCAGGGAGTATAGATATTTAGTGACATCCGTAGTACAGAACAGGGAACACTGAACAGTAATGTCTGTGAACACCTTCGAACACAGCGATGTCCCCACATCACCCCCCCCCCTTCTCTGCAGGAACTACCTGCAGAACCGCAGGGTGCAGGGACGCTGACTCTTGGACTTTTGTTTGCACTGCTGTCCTGACATCACAGCAGTGCCCCCAGAGGCCCAAAGGGAAAATAGTATTAAGGTTGGGGTTTCCAAGATCTGTCCTCTCAGATGTGATTCCATGGTGAGGCTGAGTGAACAGAGGACTTCTAAAACAAAGTCACCCAGCGTCCTTACTGGAGCAACGCAGAGAGCACAGTTTCCTGGTTGCTCCAGGTCTGAAAGGAAGACGGTGACTTTTAGAAAACTAGACAACCTCAGAGATACGGTGTCCATAATGTTATAACTGTAGATTGTGTGCTGACTCCACAAAAAATGGGAAGACAGAGGTATGGGGTGCAGAGTGGACCCAGGCCTCAAGACCCAGGGCCATTGTGGCTCTTTCTGCTGGACAGCCGTCAGTGGGAGCTCCCAGGTGGTGTGACTGCAGCTGCCATGCAGAGAGCTCTGGGCTGCGCTTGGCTAACGCCTGCAGAGGGTTTCTAAAACAGCAGCAAAAGAAACACAGCTCACCTGGTTGTGTGGCAGTGGGGAGGGCTCAGAACAGAGCCCCACGCAGCCCGAGGGAGGAGGGCTTGGTCTCCAGATCCATAAGCCTGTCCTGTGTGTCCCTAGTCATGATGTGTTGCCTTAGCATGCTGTATGTGACTTTCTGCTCCTTCAATCACATGTGCACCCAAGATGCTGCTCTGTGTGGTTTCCACACAGATGGGGACATAAAAGGACACAACGTGACAGAGTCATGGTTAGTAATGTGTGCAGTATGGCAGACCAGGTGGCCTGAGCTAGCCAGGTGGCTGAGGATTCAGGCAACAGAGAATCCCCACTCTGACAATTTGGGAAAGTGCATACAAGTGACAGACTTGAAACTATAGGACTGCCATTCACCAAGGCCACACTGGACAGCGAAGGCACATGTACACTCTCATGTACACATGAATATATGTATATATGTACACATGAATATATGTACACATACATTTACCCCTACCCTCATGCGTACACACACACACACACACACACACACACACACGGCAGCCTGGTGAGGTCTAGAGCCTTCTTGTCATTGTGTTGTGATATAAACAGAGGAGTGAAGCACTTGGGATCCAAGGTGACACTGTGACACTTTGGAAAGTGTGCATGCTGCCTGGCTTGGCACACTGCTTGGCTGGCAGTCTGCATCCAGGTTGACCTCACTGTGGCCACCCTTTTGTGCATGGCAGGTGTGGGTCTGCTGCCCTGGATCATTGCTGTTGTCTTGAGAAGTGATGCTCTCATTGAGCAGTTAGTAGGACTTGGAGTCACCCCTTCCAAAGTCAGACCACTACCACATCTCTGCTGAGTTCTTACCGTGGCCCAAGGAGGTTGTGGAGCCCAGGATTAAAAAGAATTGGGTTAGCAGCCTCCTCGGGAATGCCACCGCTGCTGAGAAGTGGTGTTTTCATCTGGAGTGTTTTCATCTGGAGAAAACAGACCAGAACCCCCCTCCCTTGGTAGAGAGGAACGAACCTGAGGAGGTGCACCACGGTTTCTTCCCCCCACCCAGTGGCCCACAGTGACAGGGTCCTGGGGCAGGAGTGCGCCATGATGCATTTCAGTTTTGCTCGGGGCAGGGGGGGGGTTACTGCCGAGCAGTCCTGGCTGGAACACTCCATACGTTATCAAATGGACTGAGCCAGTCTCTGCCCAGCCAAGCTGTGGCTTGATCTCTTCTCCTGGTAGCCCTGCACCTCCTCAGCCTGTCTTGTCCATTGTGGTCAGCCAGTGATGAGACGATGGGGACAGTGCTGTGAAGGGCACTCTGACTCCTACAGAGGCCACTGGGCGCTGGCCCAGGACCTGTCTTTGATAGCTACCCTGGCAGGGGTGAAGGACAAGTGCCACCTTGCTCCCTGGTGCCAGTTTCATTGACCTTGCTCCACCCCTTGCCTCCACTCTGCCCCACAAGGGGTCCCCAGGACTCATGTAGGGAGGAGGACTTGTCAAATGTCATGCTGACTGAATGGAGCCTCCAATCCCTGCTCACCTTTCTCATTCTCTCCCAAGGTGGGAGCTTTCACCTCATTTAAAAATTATTTTTATTAGCCGGGCAGTGGTGGCGCACGCCTTTAATCCCAGCACTTGGGAGGCAGAGGCAGGCGGATCTTTGCGAGTTCAAGGCCAGCCTGGTCTACAAATTGAGTCCAGGACAGCCAGGGCTACACAGAGAAACCCTGTCTCGAAAAACCAAAAAAAAAAATTATTTTTATTGAATTTTGGTTTTTGTTTTGTTTTTGTTTTTTTGAGACCGGGTTTTTCTGTGTAACCCTGGCTTCCTGGAACTCACTCTATAGACGAGGCTGCCCTTAAACACACAGAGATCTGTCTGCCTCTGCCTCCTGAGTGCTGGAATTAAAGGCATGCACCACCACCATCTGGCTGATTGTATATTTTTAATTTTTTTTGAGATTATAATTACATTATTTCTCTCTTCCCTTTCCTCCCTCCATGCCTGCCTTGCTTTCATTTAAATTCATGGTCTCCTCTTCTCTGTTGTTATGTGTGTGTTTATAAATCTATAACTACAACCTGCTCGGTCTGTGTAATGTTAATCATATGTGTTTTCAGGGCTGACCATTTATTTGGTGTTGGATAGCCAATCGGTGTGCTTTTCCCTGGGGAGGACTTTCTCTCTCCTGGGCTCTCACCTGAACATGGTAGTGTGTCTATTGTTGTTGTCCTTGTTCAGATCTTGTTTTTACAGTCATGTTGCTGAGACTTCATACTTGTAGCTTCTCTGATGTTTCTAGGAGACTCAGTGTCACAGCAAAATCCCCGTTCCTCTAGCTCTTCAACCTTTCTGCCCACTCTTTCACAATGATCCCTTAGGGGCAGGAGTTGTGCTGTAGATTTATCAGTTGAGACTGGCTCCTTCTGTTATGATCTGCATCTGTGAAAGAGAAGTTCCCTCGATGAAGGGTGAGAACTACACTTACCTGTAGGCATAAGGATAAATATTTAGAATGTAGTTACAGGTTATGCTGGTTTTATAAAGTGGTGGTTGCATATTTTCCTCCCAAATCCCTGACTCCACTAGCCATAGGTAGTTGGCTAGGTTCTTGTACCAAGCAGGCCTAACCAATTAAGGAGAGTTTTTGGTTTCCACCAAGGTGCGGATATCATTATTGCACCCTTAGGGCTATTGTGGTTCTTAGGGATCGTAGCTGGCTAGCACCATTGGTTGCTTCTGCCCTTTGGAAGCTTGTATAGCCCCTTCTGGTACCATGAAAGCTGGTCCTCAGGGAGCAGGCTTTCAGGTCAGATAAATGATCTTATGCCCACTGGGTCACAAACTTTGGACATCCTCATTGTCAGGGAACAGTGCCATTACATGAGATGGGCAGAACCTGCGACCCTGATGTCAGTCTGACCCTGAGCCTGGATGTCGGCTGGTCCTGACCTTGACTGAGCTCCTCTACTCTTCCCATTGTGCACATTGCCCTGCCAGTAGACCTCCTAGCAGCCAGTCCCCCATCTCATGCCCATGTCAGGTGTGGCCCGAGTGACAGAACTGCTTTCCCACAGCCTGGTCCACAAGAGTATCAGGTATTCTCCTCAGCCCTTCCCACAGGTATAAAATGACCATGGGGATGTGATGAATGATGGAGAAGTTGCTAGGGAATGGTGATGGTGAGGGTTGGGCACAGCAAGGCTTGGATGAACACCTTCCACTTTGTGCTAATGCACACCCCTGCATCACTGCAGGCCGTGCTACAGTGCCAAGTGACAGGTGCCTGTCTTCTGTTTCTAGGACTTCCTGCAGACCTCCTCCCCAGACGTCTTCCGGCTTTTCTGCATGCGCACCAGCTATAGGTCAGGTGAGCTGGCTCCCATGTGCCTGTGGAGGCAGAATGCCAGCCTGTTAAGCCTATCCAGGCGGTGTGGTTGCTTCCTTGCCCCAGGGTTGAGGTAAGACTAGAGGAAACATCATTGGGAAGCACATCCAGACTTAGTGCCCAAGGCCAGGGTGCTCTTCTGGGTGCACTGTCTTGTCTGCTAATCTGTGCATTTCATTGAAATGAGCCCTGTTGCCCAAGAAAGTTCCAGGACAACTCTCAGTAGAACCTATTCAGGGGCAGGGCCCATGTGCCTAGGCAGCCTTGGGCTACAGCACTGCCTTCCACAGTTTCTCAGGCTCTGTGCTCAGGGCGCACTAGCTCCCTCAGTGACCAACTCTTCTTTGCAGCCATTGAATACAGCGACAGTACCCTGCTGGATGCCAAGCACATCCTGCTAGGGCTGGCCTCTTTTGTGGAGGATGCACGAGCCTATGTGAAGGGGCAGCTGATCTGTGGCCCTGTTGGGGAAGACGAGCTGTGGGAGAGGTAAGCAAGGCCACTCCTGATCATGCCACTTGGGGAACAGGTGGCTAGAATATAGCGGCCACCAGGAGTATCTGAGTGAGGTGGGACTGCTGTGCAGCCTCCTCTCCTACCAGGTGTCAGCCCCTCAGGAGCTGGTACCTAGTCATCCCCACTTCCCTCTGGTCCTTAGCCCTACCCAGGTTGTGTTCATGTAGAAGTGGACATGTTCCGGTTGCTCACAGTTGCCACATTTGGTAGGGAGGGGCTGTTACTTCTATAGTTGACCATTACAAAATCACCCGAGTGGATACTGTGTACTCAACAAGTGGGTAGGTTCCCTTCACTCAGGAATTTTTTTGTTTGCCGAGGTGTGGTAACTCAGGGATTTTGTTACAAAACAGTAAACATGACCTAGGAAGGGTCGAGTTGGGAAGGATGTTTAGGTGTCCAGGGTTGGTGCCAGGCCGGGCTGCGGCACTGGAGGGCGGCTGGAGAGCCCTCGCCTGCCTCGTCATCACAGGTGACTCCCATATCCCACTCCAGGCTGGCCAGCACCAAGAAGGCCGTGAAGGCTGCACTAGCCAATGACTTTGACACACCGAGGGCAGTGAACACCATCCTGGACCTTGTGCACCATGCAAACAGACAGCTCAGGGCAGTCCCAAAGGTAACTTAAAAGATGCTACGGATGTCAGGGCGGGGGCTTGTCCTAAGGAATGGGCACTGACTCCACCAACTAGCTAGGCTCTTCCCAAAGTTGTTGTTAGCATTGGAGCAGTTCCCAGGAAGTCCTCCTTCTGTGGGACTTCACAAGCTCAGCCTGCAACACATTTGGGTCCCTTTATTCAGCAGTAAATACGTGCACATGGGCAGCAGGTGAATCAGCTCTCTACTCCTGGCACACAGACGGTTACCACATGGCTGCCATCTTCAGTGTTGAGTAACCTTCTGGGTGGCTTGGTGGCATGCGGAGGGATCGGTGTGTGTTGAAACAGGAAGTTGGGTTGGATATGTAGCTCAGTGGTGAGGTGTTTGCCTAGCACATGCAAGGACCTGAGTTCCAATCTCCAGGGCCAACTGCCTCCCACTTCCAACAAGAAAACACCCCAAAATGAGAAGCTGTCTGCTAAGACCTAGATTCTGATTCCACCCGCTGAGGCAGGTCCACGGGACCCAGCTCTGGGATCTAAGTGTGTATGTGTCACAGGAAAGCTGTCTTTCCCATCTGCACTGCTCCCAGCACTCCAGGGGCATTGGCAGGAACAGATCCCCTTTCCCCAGGGCCTACACTCCTGCATCTCAGTGTCAGGAAGCCACCAACCCTGGGCTCACCCTGGGCCCTCTGGTCACAAGACTCTCCAGGATGCTGCCACGGTTTCCTCATGTGGGGAGCCTATGACAGGAGCACTTACGTGGCCATGCAGATCATTGGACACCTTTCTTTCCTGTGGTCACATAGGGTTCTAGTGCTGGGCTCTTTCTTGGTCAGTGCAGCATTATGGGGGACGGCTCCATGTGCCCATGTTGTTTTAGATTCTTGAGATGTGAGTCAGTACCACAGGAGGGCAGTGTGTCCTGAAAAGTGTGGGCTCCATTTCCACACAAGGCACCAGACAGACCATGGTACCTTTCTTCTGAGTCCCCTACATGGTCACCAAAGGGCTGAGCATTCACTGCCAGCTTGTTGAGGCTGACATTACACACACTGAAGGCCACCACCAGTGGGTCAACCAAGCCATACTCTGGGAAGCTGGCCGTGGTGGCTCTAGAGTTCTCCAACAGCAGCCTCCCCTTGGCTTCCAAGCACTGCTTCCTATGAGTCCCATGCCACCTGACCCCCTCTGGGGGGAAGACGAGCACGAGCTGATTACAGAACAGGCTGGCACCTGCTGTTGCAGGGATGAGGCTTGACTTACAGGGGTCTGAGTCAGTGACTGACACACACCACACTGTCCCATAGCTCCCATTACCTTCCCTTTCCCATGCCCCATGCACTATACTCCATGGCCATGCGGAACGCACAGGACCTGGGTATGCACGGTACAGCCATGGTGTAAAAGGCAGGTAAGCTGAGGCATAGGTCACCAGCATACCTGGACTGTACGTTTTGCCAGTGAGCTTGGATGTGCGAGGACCCAAGCCAAAGCAGAGATGCCCTGACTTCACACTGACCCTTGTGCAGGAAGCTGGTGGCCCAAGAAGTCCCACCGTGTTTGGCGCCCTCATCTCCTATGTTGAGCAGTTTTTCGAGACTGTTGGGATTTCTCTGACAGATCCACAGGTACGCCCATCTCTTTCAAATGCTTTGTTCTGAAGCTGCCTACATGATGCACACTGGCTACTCTCCTTTGGAAAGCACTCACTGAAGGGTGACTCGTCCCTGGCTTACTCACTGGAGGTGCATAGCATTCCACCACTGACCAGCTTGCAGCAGGGTTGGGGCCTGTCCCCAAGCAGCAGTCAGCTGCCATTCTGCCAGTTGACACTCAGAGTACAGACAAGTGCATGGGAGGACATCTTCCTATAGAAGGGATGGCAGTGGGTACAAGTGAGGTGCCTTGCTCCCTACAGTTGGCATCTCTCTGCTTGCAGGAGGCCCTCTGGCTTCCCCACCTGTCCAGTGGGCTCACAAGAGCAGAGGGTGCAGCAGCCAGGATGATTCTGCCCTCCTGGACCTTGATGTAAGCCAGTTACATGGGAGTCCGTCCCGTCCAGCTGTGTAGTGTTGCCTCTGTGTTCCTGGCAGGAATGCTAGGCCAGACCCTGGCTGTCCTCACCTGTCCCTTCCTGTGATGTTCAGTTGTACCAAACAGAAAGGGCAAGGCTGCCAGGTCCTTCCAGAACCCTCTCCTCCCTTCTACATGGGAAGATGCCTGGTCCACATCAGAGTAGACAAGTTTCCTAGCTCTATTCAGTTCCAATGCAGTCAAGTACACGGCTTATGACACCCACAGGGATGGCTGCATTCCCTAGACGTGTGTCTCATCCTCTGGATGTCACTGTAGAGTTTCTGGCACAAGACTATGGTCTGCTTGGTGAACTGTCTGTGCAGGTCTGTGAGCAAACAGGGGTGAGGTGTATATTCATGCGCACATGTGTGTGTGTGTGCACTTGTATGTACCACGTACATGCCTTATCTAAATTGACTACTGGATCTACTTGTGGACAATGAAGCCCAGTCACTGTGCACTCAGCCCCAGCAGCTCTGCCCAGGAGCTGCACAGGTCAGCTCTTCTCTAGGTGTCCCCTCTGTCACACAAGTTCACTCTGCTGGTATTCTCTGGGCCCATCCACGGGCACCACAGTGGGTTCTAGAGTCCCCTTCAGGGTCCCTCTGCTCCTCACTGTCCTCTGTTATACCTGCAGCTTTAAGGCTGTTCTGGAAGGACAAGGTAGCGGCTCAGAGCTGGTATTCTCCATCAAGGTCAGCTAGAGCATCACTCTGTGGCAGGGGCAGCCCCTCCTAGGGTCTCCTGCTGGCTTCCAGACAAAGCTGCTTTCTGCTCTAGCCAGGGACCACCCTTTGTGCCCCTTAGCCAGTGTTCATACAGCTGGACAGATGTCATGGGATCTCAGTACATGCACACACACGCACACAGGGTGGGTCATTTAACATCTACATTGTCTTAGCTATGGCAAAAAGGCTTGTCTTCATTCGTACTTCAGGCTTAGGCTGCTAGTCTCTCCTGGCATGACAGGATTCTGCTGACACTTGGTCACACTCAATCATTGCTGAGGTCTAGACAGGGTCAAAGTAGGTGTTACCAGCTTAGCTTGAGCCACTCAAGGAATGAAGTCATGCTCAGAGCTGATCCTGCTAACAAACCTCATTCATGACCCTCCACCTCCCACAACAAGATTCCCGGTAATCTGACAAAGACATGAACCAAGCAGGTCTCAGCCAGAACCTAGCTGAGGGTGGTCTCAGGCCATGGGTGGGGTCCCCAGCTTGTTGGGCATACTCATGTTTTAACAGGGTCTCTGGCTCAGTGTGTTGCAGGAGACAGCAGCACAGTAGCCCTGCACTGTGTGGTGGATGAACTGGTGCGCTTCAGGCTGAAGGTCCGCCAGTATGCACTGGCCACAGCTGGGGCTACTGGAGAGGCCCACAGACAGCAGCTCCAGGAGAGGCAGCCCTTGCTGGAGGCATGTGATGCACTACGCCAGGACCTGGCCACCCACGGCATCAATGTTAAGGTGAGCAATACAGGGGACACCAATGTCACAAGAGACAGCAAAGGGGAGACTAGCTAGTCATCCAGTTTCTGAGAGAGACCTGCTCGAAAGGCAGATGTGGAGGAATGTAAGAGGCAGGGTGGTAGGCTGGAAGAACTTCAAAACTCAATCTTGTGGGCAAGGAGCTGGCCCTGCCAGGCAGTGTTGCCCCTCTCCTCGGCATCCTTCTGCTTCCTGACTTTGCTTTCTGACTTGCTACTGAGAGAATGCGATACTTATTCAGACCGTTCTCCTTCAGGACAGAGGCAATGCAGCCTCCACATGGGAACTGCTGGATCCAAGGACAAAACACCAGAAACATGGAAGGTGAGGATGAGGCAGCTGCAGTCCTATGTGCCACCATGCCATGGCATCTGCTCTTTTGTGATGAAAACTTTATATTAAAGTTGTCAATTGTAGCTGTTTAGCCGACAGTAAAGTGAGCCTGTGCTGCCGCTGGTATGTGTTCAGAACTGCCTGGGAAGTTAACTAGGTAGCACCATGATGTCCACATTCTTAACATTCCCTTCAGTAAGTTCACGTCAGCTGTTAAGGAGGCATTCCTAGACATGGTTAGTTGGCCCTTGTGCCCAAGGACTAGATGACACAAGGGGAGCCAGAGAGCAGATCCCTGAGTAGACATGCAGGTGGCAGGCCACTCTAGGGAGGGAGGTTCAGTAGGCAGAGAGGAGGTCCACAGTGAACAGACATGGGTGACTGTTAAACCAGTGGCACCTTGGCACTCCCCCCACACCCAATTGCCAGTGGCACCCAAGTTTCCTGCCCTTCCCGCAGGCCTCTAAAAGATCTCCCACCCATGGTCACTGGTTATTCTGAACTACTTCACTAAGTTAACACCCACGCACTGAGCAGAAAACTATAGAACCCAAGAATGCCCACAGCATCCTGTGAGCCTCAGTTAAAAACCAAACCCTGCACCTCCGCCCCCAGCCACCCGAAGACTAGAGCCCTGTGAGAGGGGAATGTCTAGTAACGGAGGTCACGAGGAGAAGCAGAGAACAACCAAATGTCCTGTCACAAACAAGCCCAGATCCAGTTGAGCTGCTAGGAGGGATTTTATTCTCATTTACTTCTCAGTGACTGCCTAGAAGCCAAGAAAACCACAGACCAGATTAGTGTTGTAACATCTTGAGTATATTTTTGTCGGAATAAACTGCTATGTCCTAAATTCTGTCGGCTAGTTGAAGCTGAGACCCAGCAAACACCAAGTGCTGCTGGGCTCACAGTTCAGCAAATGGAGGACAGTCTGTGGTCCCTCAGTCTGCACTGGCTCAGGTGGTGAAGAGCTTGCTGAAGGCAGTTCCTACCTCAGCGATCATGTCGGTAGTGGTGGTGGAGCGCCCCTTCTTCTGGAAGGCCTGATGGTTACACTCCCTGGTGAGTGTGCACGCACCCCAGGCAGCCACCAGGAGTGGGCTGGAGCTGCAGGACCAAAGCACAATCAAAGGCTTTCTTGCTGTAGGCCACTAGTAAGGGCCCTGGGCTCTGAATTTTCACCCCATTTGTACCTCCAACTCCCAAACAGCAAAGGGAATGAGAGGGCAGCTTTACTGCAGCTGAGCACTGGCACACCCAAACATTCTCACGTAGCACTGGGGCGTGGCTCAGTGGCAGAGCAGAGGTCTAAGAAGCACGAGGAGACCCTGGGTCGCATCCGCAGAACCCACCAGAGGGAAGCTGGTGCGTGGCACTTGGTGGTGCGTGGGCTTTGGCAGTTCTTACTAGTGTCCCTAGAGGTCTGTACGCAGACCTGCTACTCCACTGCACACCCCGTCGTGGGCCGTAGGCAGATTAGAGTCACCCTTTGCACCACTCACTGCCCTGCAGAGCCGAGCAAAGCTCAAGGCTTCCTGAAACACGGCTTACACCAGTGGAGTCATGTGGGGCTCCAGACACTGGGCATCCCATACAGAGCATGTGTGGCCATAACGGTCTGTAGGACAGGTCAGAGGTGTGGGGTCTGCCTGTTGAGCCTAGCATCCTGCTGCCTCAGAGAATCATACAGCCATGAGGACAAGTGTGCTCTCTCTACCCTGTTTATAGACGCCCTTGCTGAACTACCTAAACAGTGTCCTTAACCAAATCATTGCTGCTTGGATCCTCCTCAGTGGTAGAACCCCATCCTCAACTGGTAGGTTCAGGTCCAGCATGTGTGTGCAGAAACCCCTGTGGGCAGGGGAACTTGGGCTCTAGATGTCTCTCATGGAGCACTGATAGTTCACGTGGGACATTAAGGGGATTCGATGCATGAGCTTCTCGGAGAGCTGACAAAAGTATCAAAGTAACATGAACAGAGGTGTGCCATACCCATTTGTTTTCTCTGGTCCAGCAAGAAGGGCCCAGTGCACCATGACCCCCAGGGAGCCTGACAAGAGATCTCCTTGCCCACCACACCTGCGGCTGCTGCCTTCCTGGCTGCACACGAGCACTGCACAGAACAGACAGGAGCAGGCATCAGTACCAACACCATGAGCTGTCTCTCCCTGCTTGTTCCAAGGAGGAGCTAGACCTCATGGCCCATGGAGGGTGAGCTCCCGAGAGGAGCAGTCACCGCAGGGCACATCCTCAGCTTCAGATCCCAGCCCAGCCCAAATGCCACCTACACACCCACCTCCCAAGTACCAGCAGCAGCTTCCTCAGCTTCCCACATGGACACTTCAGTTAACCACTGATGCCTGTGCACGTGGAATGTGTGTCTTTGGGAGATGTCTTGAGAACCCGGTGCTGCGTCTGATCACGCTGGGGTCAGGAGAGCCTTATGGCTGTTGTCTGGGTGCCCTGAGAGCATTCTGTGCACTTCCTGTCCTGGCTGTGGGTGCATGTGTGGGTTCACATGCACAACCATGTGTCTCTTGGGGTTTTAAGGACTCCAAATTCAGGTCTCTGTCAACAACTCCATATCTCACAATACTGAAGAATATGGTGGCTGTCTGTCTCTCCGGGTGCAGAGTGGCAGACTTACTAGGGACACCCACACACTCTTCGGCCTCCATTCTGCTCTGGCTGAGCAGCCCTTCAGCTCCTGGGGGAAGGGATTACCAACTAAAGTCAGTGCTGAGGTTCCCTTCGCTTTCCAGTTATAATAAGACAAAAAGCAACAAAAGACTCAACTGCCTCTTACTATGCGTGGGTGTCTTGGTCAAAGAGAGGTGACAGGCTGGGACAGTGGTCTAGGACTATGCAGGATCTCTGGTTCAAACCTGCTTCCTAAAAATGGTTGATTTTTTTGTTTTTTGTTTGTAGACAGGATCCCACTGTGTAGCTCTGGCTGTTCTGGAACTCACTCTGTAGACCAGGCTGGCCTCAAACACACAGATCTACCTGCCTCTGCCTCCTGAGGGGCTATGATTAAAGGTGTGTGTATGGAAATGGCTTCAAGTCAGCCAAAGTGCAAGGGCTATGACACTTCCTACATCAAAACACGTCCTGTGTCACCACAGCCCTGTGCAGACTTTCAGGAGCAAACACTGAAGGACTTTAAAGCAAGGCTGGGAAAATCCATGTATAACAACAGGTATGAATGAATGAGAGGCTTCCAGGCTCATGCCAGCATGGCCTGAGTGACATGCACAGTCCCCACTCACCCTGCTGGCCATTGGAGATCACATCATGTTCTCCTTTCTGGACCACAGTGATGTTCCCCAGGGCCTGGCTGAGCTTCAGTACGGATCCACTGTGATTTTTGGTGTCCATAGGACTACTGAGCTACAACATAGGACGACAAGCAGAGAAAATTAAGTCCTCCTGGACACACGGCACCCTGGTGGCAAGGTGAGTGAGTGCCCATGCTGTCCACCCAGAGTCTCAGGGGCACTGGTTAGGGGCTGAGGAGTAGGAAGTGGCCAGGACATCAGTGCCACTAAGCCCTCCTCCGAGGGACACTGACACCCAACACTAGAGCTTCTCTTCTCAAGACCTGGCTAGATCAGGTTCGTGGAAAGAACACAAATCCGGAGGAATTTGATGTGCGTGCTCCTCCCCCACAGACAGCACAGGCTTTATGGGGCACTTGCTGTGAGGATTCATGACTTCATTTTGTTTCATGTGATTTCATTCTGTCCTCACACCCCATGGAGCAGAGGCTGTAGGTTACAGACTAGCACTGCAGGACACTGAGTCACTTGGCTAGTGAGCACAGCAGGTAGTCCCTGGCTTGAACCCACCCCACCACCATTCATCCACTAAAATTCACACAGGACTATAGGAGGCACAAAAGCATGCATGGTGGATCCCAGATCTACCATCTTCAAGTCAATCTCCCTGCAGACAGGCCTGTGGCTGAAGCTGGCCACAACCCTGGAGCCCACGTCACCCCAGGTCAGGGTAAGAGGCTCATGTCCCCTTTTTCCCTGAAGCCCAAGAACTCACCACAGCTTCCCAGAGTCTGTTAAACTCCACATGGTTGGGGGTGAGAACGGCCTTTTGGTACCCATGGATGAGGGCCGGCTGCTGAGCGACCAGCCACAGGCCATCCTATTGCAGAACAAGGACGCACCTTCACCGGGGGGCCTCAGACACCCGGCTGACTTGTGGGGAGATGAGAGGCCACACTCACCGCATCAATGACAACAGGGATATCCCTGGCCTTGCTTGCTTCCAAAATGCCCTGCCAGAGAAGCAGACAAGGTGAACAATGTAGAGGGCAAAAAGGCCTTGTGCACACAGATCGGCAGTGGAGAAGCCAGGAAAGGCAAACACACAGCCTACCAGCCTCTTCAGTAGAGTGAGGTGTGCAGTGGTTCCTCACGGAATGCCAGGAATGATGGAGTTTTTACACCCTGGTGATCCTCTGCTGGCTGATGAGCCAGGCTCTGCTCTTAAGCTCCCAGAATGTATGCTCTAGTTGGCCCAGACCCTTTCCTTAAACCTTGAGCACTGCTTTTAGACCATAAGCCATCCTTACAAGTGATGTCACTTGTGTTTTACAATAGTCTAAGTGACTTCTAGGTTCTATGATTAGCCAGGCCAATCCTGACACCCACAGACCTTATGTTTACCTCAGTCATCCTCCCTAGACCCCAAATCTTGAGCACTGTCTCTGAGTCAACATACCCATTCTTTTTTTTTTTTTTTTAAAGATTTATTTACTATGTAAACAATGTTCTGTCTGCAGGTATATCTGCAGGCCAGAAGAGGGCACCAGATTTCATTATGGATGGTTGTGAGCCACCATGTGGTTGCTGGGAATTGAACTCATGACCTCTGGAAGAGCAGCCAGTGCTCTTAACCGCTGAGCCATCTCTCCAGTCCAACATACCCATTCTTGTGAAAGAAGCCAGAAATGCTCTTATGTCACATGAACCATTTTCCCTGCCTGCTGTAAAGCCTGCAGGGACCCTCCCTCCCACACACACAGAACAAGGCCACCCCATCACGAGGAGTCAAAGGAGCAAGCAGTGCTTCTGCAGGTGACAGGTGACGGGCAAGCAAATTACACAGTATGGACGATTATAAAACAGTAGGGGCAGACCCAGCACAACTAGCCCATGAACAGCAGGGGCAGACCC
>CAJQZJ010033015.1:6669033-6702746 GCA_907164525.1 Lophiomys imhausi | reverse complement strand
TCTCTCTCTCTCTCTCTCTCTCTCTCTCTCTCTCTCTCTCTCTCTCTCTCTCTCTCCACACCTGGAAAAGCCAGTTCACGTTTGCAACCTTCACTGTTAGTCAACTGATAGATCCATCCTAATCCCTAATGGGATTTCAATAGTTAGATACTAATTAAATAACCTATGAGCGCTCTAAACACAGACCATCTTAAATCACTGTGGCTCACAGCAGCACATGGAGTTGTGTCTAATTACCTCCATCTTAATTGACCTTTCTTGAAAAGCTTCCTGTTATTGTGTGCTTTGTCTGTGTATTTACAACTGCTCAGCTGTAGGGAAATGTTGGTGTACTCCATGGAACCCAATGCATATATTCCCTAGAATTATAAAGCATGTGTCTGTATGCACTATCTACAGATTCTATAGAACTTAAGGATCCCTGGAAACATAAACACTATTTTCCCAAATGAAGCACCCCCTGAGAAAAAGACCCACAGCACTCACTCAGGAGGAAGCTCCCTCAGCTCCTTAGGGAGAGTCATTCCACTCTTCCAGCCTGATTTCCCTTACTTTAACTCAATAAAATGTTCCACCATTTTTCACGGGGCGGGAGGTATGGGTGTGGCAGGGTATGTGGGTGCACATGAAGGCGCAAGGTCAACCGTGGAACTGTTCTTCAGGATCTGTCCACCTTGGTTTTTTCCTTTTGCATGCATAAGAAGGAGGAGTAATGAATGTGCACATGTGAACCAGAGTCGTGCGTTTTGGTAAACTGGATGCGCAAGAAGACCAGGCTCCTCCTGTCTGTCCCTCCCCAACACCACTGTCCCAGCCTGAGCAGCCATCACTTCACTGACTGAGCCATTGCCCGGCCCCGCCTTAGTTTTTGAGCTGGGGTCTCATTAGGACCTGGGCCTTGCTCTGTATGTTCGGCTGGCTGGCCCATGAGTCCCAGGAACCCTCCTGAGGCCTGGCCCTGCCACTGGGATTACAAGCACATGCCGCATGCCCAATGTCCCATTGGAGTGAAGATAGAATCCAGGTCCTGATGCTTGTGGTGAGCACTTTACAGACTGGAGTTCCTCCCTAGCCTCACAAGTACACGCGGAACCCCAAATGTAAAGGCAGTTCCACCTTTCACCAGCTCCTAAGCCCACACACCCTGAACGTGACCTGGGCCACTGGGATCTTCTGGCAGAGAAAGGATGGCTTCTGGTGTCTATCCCAGGAACCTTTCATCAAGAGCCACCTTCTGTCCCTGGTGGTCCCTCCCACCCAGACTGAGATGCTCATTCTTGCCTCTCCTCAGCACCACTGGCACTCCCAGCCTGGCCTGTCGTCAAAGCGGCCTGACAGCACAAGCCCTCTCTCTCCTGGCTCCCCTGGGATACACTTCAATGGAAGCATTCGGCACAACTATGTCACCTGCACAGGACTCAATGTCCACTGCAGTGGGAGACAGCTAGGAAGGTAGCTTGTGTCTGTCCCAGGAACAGTGGCATCTGAGCAAACATCTGCCCTCCCCATAGCCTCTACTCAAACATCTGAAAGCCCCTCCTATCACTCAGGGCAAAAGCATGTTGTCTCAATCTTTGTGGATGAGAAACCTATGTGCCAGGCTGAATGCTTAAGGCCATACTACTCATTAACAGCTAATTGCCATCCACTTACAGATGAGCAAACAGGCTCAGAGGTGTAAAGATGCTATGGGCAGCTGCTAAGCGAAGCTGGCATCTTTGGGGCAACTCCTCCCTTTCTGTACCTTTAGAGTTGTTCCTTCTTGTTTCAGGTAATACTGGGAGAAACTTGCAGAGGCAGCTGGGGTGACCAAGTCGTTATGACCGTTCTTTTAGACAACTAAAGTATGACTCATTGAGCATGTCTAGACATATTTACATCTACCATGTCTATGACCCCAGACTGAGCATGGCAGGAACATCTACTGTCTTCACCCTCTGAACATGGACTCCCTTATGTTTCGCTAAGCAGCCCAGAAACATGTCTAGCGTCTTTCCTTCTTGAATAACCTAAAACTGAGCAAGTTCAGGAAAGTACACATTAAACTAGGATGTGCTAGCCCCTAGACACTTTCTACAGGAACAGGAACAGTCTCCCTCTGGACTCTTCCCACGTGTATTTAGGGGAATAACTCCGGTTGTGTCCTCCTCCTGTTAGAAATAACAGACCTTTCTTCAATCTTTTATCTCCTGGCTCTGTTTTTTGACTCAGCGCTCACCAAGATGTGAACTCAATGTGTTCCAATACATTTTACCAAAATGCTGCCACCTGAAGGCAAAATAATTCATTCTTTAACCAAATGATTCACCTGTTTAACCAAGAGTAAAATCTTTCTCAAATGTTCTCTAAAATAATTTCGGAAGACAAAAAAAAAAAATCTGTCATGAAATACAGCATGTTCCTTTTTTAACTAGAACTGTATGAATGCCTAATAAAATCCAAACCACCAACCAGCACTGGCTCCTAGCCTGACTCTGCCCCAGTCCTCTGAAGCACCAATGTCTACCACACTAAACCCCTACACTGCAGGTGAGCTGACTAGAACACCTCAACTGAGAGATGGAAGGTTGTAAGACAACAGCCAAACCATCCTGGGCTACTTTAGGCACGTTAATATTTACTTATTTCAACTTTCATCTGTGGCCTAACATTCCTGTATTAAGCAGGGAGGAGGAGTCTCAATTGAAGGACAACACAGATCAGATTAGCCATGTCTGTGGGAAGCTGTCTTAAATTTTGATTGATGTAGGATTTGACTGTATGCACTGCTACCCCTAGGCAGTTGTATTTGGTGGTAAAAGAAAGCAGGCTGAGCCAGGAAACAGTTCCTCCATGGTCTCTGCTTCAATTCCTGCCTGATTTCCCTTACAGATGACCGTGACTTGGAAGTATAAGATGAAATAAGCCTTTTCTCCACAAGTTCCTTTTGGACGTGTTGTCTACCACAGAAACAGCAAACTAGGAATCTACACCCAAAAACTAGAGACTGCTAAGAATAAAGACAACACCTGAGAGCAACACACATTTTCCTGCTTTGCTGTCACTGAAGAATATGTTCTCTGTCTTTTGTTCCATGACAATAAATCTGTTCCACAACAGGATGCCATTAGGATAGCGTGAATACAATAAAGAAGAGTCAGGCGCCTTATATCAGGATGAGGGCTCTGTTAGTAAAAGGCCGGAGGAAGGTCGACTAGATTTTGCCACTCCTAGTGGATTTATCCACTGAAGTATTAAGAGGCTACTTGAAATGTAAATGCTATTTTCATAAATGACTTTGTTGCCAAGGCAATCCAAAGTCTAGAAAAACAGGTCAAGCCTGTTTGCACAGTGTTGGCTTTAAACTGTGGCTGAGAAAGACAACTATGACTTTTGTGCCCAAAGTGTTTTAAATTGAAGTGAATTCTAAGTCAGAGCATATGACAGCAATACGTACATTAAGTGAGATTCACCCTAACCACAGACAACTTTAAAGATCTAAAGCCCAGAACTCTACCCGTTCTTTGGCAGAAGTTTAGCAAATCAACCTAGTAATGAAACCTCAGATAAACACAAAAGAAAAAAATTACTAATCAGAGTGTCTGATTAGTACCAAGTACCAAGAAAAAGTCTCTACATAAAGGGGTGTTTAGAAGCCTTTTTATGGGTATGACAGACATTATGGACTTGGAGGTACCACTTCTACATGGCATTCAGGACTATTTAAATTGAAAAAAAAAAATCCAAAATGTCCATACACTTTACTCCTGGACTACAATCGGCGTGTTTGTAGCCCGTGGTCAAATCTTCCTAATGAATCCTAGAACAAACAGTACACTTCAGTATTTCAGTCACTTACCCTCGGGAATGCTGGCTAAGTCACTTCTTCAGAGGCTCTATTTAGTGTCTACACAAAGGTAGACAACAGCTCTCCCTGCCTTGTAAGAAATGGGATGATGTGCTAGGGATGTGAGAAAAGTAACTATCTACAACCAGAAGAACAAAACCATATAAGGAGATATGAGAACCAAATGACCCATTTGCTCAATCCCTGAGTTTTTCCTCCGCAGTCTGTCCTATCTGAAAAGGCACCTACCTACTACTCCAACTGTTGGGACAGGGTTCTTAGATGTGTCTGGCTGCACTAAAAAGTGAGTCCCAGGCTAGCCAGGGTTACAGAGAGAAACTTAGGGGAAAAAAGAAAGAAAGAAAGAGTCTAACTGGGCTTCAGAATCCCGTTGTCACTTGACAGCCCAAGTCTCAAGCCCCCAGAACACGGCACCCAAGCGTCGGGAATAGGAAAGGGGACGAGTCACACCTTGACTCCACCCACCTCCAGTAACTTGCAAGTTTTGAGGTAGGGCAGCCTGTCTCTAGCACCCAAGTACTGGTAAGTCAAGCGGGTGTGCGGGGCGGCTCCTGTCTCACGCACGTCTAGCCCAGGCCCCCAGCAATTCCCGGGATCCTAGTCCTCCGCCAAGTCCGCCCCGGCAGGACGCCACGCGCCAGGTACAGTTCTCCCGGCAGGGCCACCCGCTCGCTGCGGCGCCTGACTGGGCTCTACACGCCCGCGGAGGCGGCCCCGGCCGGTACCTGCGTGCAGCGGCAGCCAGTGGAGCGTGATCGCGGCGGAGAGCAGCGCCACCACGGCTGCCGCAGCCCCACACGCGCGAACGGCCATCGACTGGACGCCAGTATCGATCTTACCTCGCCCGCAGGCGCGGACTGCCACACAGCGGACGCCCATGGCGGTCCAGCGGACTTCCGGGCTCCCAGGTGCCCCAGCGCGGCCGCCGGGCCACCGCCATTGGTCCTTCTTCTGGGCTCCTGGCGCCCGGGCGCCGTCCAACCACTGCCATTGGCTTCGGCCCTGGTTCCCGGCAGGCCCCATCCCTACCCCCGGGTCAGCCTTCTACCATACTGTGTTCTCTGCTCAGACGATTGACAATGAAAACACCCAATCCGGCCTGGCCCCAGATTAAGTATTGTGGTAGGCTGCTCACTGAAGAACCTTGGCGACTTGGGGTCCTATTTCTTTTTTTTTTATTCTATAATGTTTTATCCCTGTGTGTTATGGGACACGGTTCACTTGGAGGTCAGCTTCTTTGTCAGGCTGTGCAGTCCAAATAGGTGGCGTCATCCTTGTACCAGTGAGACCCACACCTAGGTCTACAGGCCCTCGCTTTGGATCTCTCAAAATCTTGAAGCTCTCCAACATTGAGACATGTCCAGAAATGTCCAAGCCTTACTGCCTAGCATAACTGCTTCCATTTTTGTCTTTAGTTTTCATCTTAATCATAAAGTGGAACTAAGTTCAAGTTCTCAGGCTCTGTTGACCTGACATAAAAATAGCTTTTGTTAAATGTTCTGCTTAAACAAAACCACAATACCCTGCTATGTTCCTTTCTCCCAGAATGATGGGGAACTTGAAAACCCCCAAATTTTCCCAACCCTAAATCCCAGCCAATCATTAAATTAAAATGCTTTGTTTGGTTACCTAGGCACAGTGTACCAGGAATAAAATTGATTCTTCCTGCTTGGCTAGACACAATGCCTGGGGTAGAGCTGATTCTTCCTGCTTGGTTATGGTTTTCCCCTTTAAAAACTCACTCTGAGAATAGCTTGGGGACACAGTCCTAGTTCCCAAATTGGAACCAAATCCAGGATCAGGTCCCTGACTGGCCAGTCTTTGTTCAGCTCAATAAACTTTCATCAATCTGAATCTGGTGTTTGAGTGGTCTGTGTGTGGCTACTTTTGAACCTACTTTTGAAACCAAATTCTGGCCCCAGCCCCTCTCAGTCTTTGCCATCTCAGTAGAAGATAGGTGACTCCATGATTACAACAACTCAAGCCCCGAAAACAGAAAGCATCCCAAATTAGCTCTTTCATACTCGTGCTTCTTGTGGCTGCCTGGCTTTCACACTGCACTTGTACCCTGTACGAGGCCTGGGTTGTTTTCTACAAAGTGACACAGACTGATGGCTTAAATGTATCAGCTGGCAACCTGACCTCCCCATGGCATGGCTAACAAGAAGGGTTTTATTGTAGATATGAGAGAGAGAACGGCTGGAGGCAGCTGGAAGAGTCCAGAGCAGAGAGAGAAATCGACTGAACAGGTGTTGTGAAGTTAAGGGAGCCTGAAGGCCAGCATGAGATTTGATGAGTTCATAGGCACCACAGGTAAGCCATAGGTTCATTCTGCCCAGAGGTAAGGGAAATGGCTCCTTTTGGTAGAGGGGAGTCAGCTTCACAAGTTCCTGAGGAATGCTGGCTTTTATCTAACCCCAGAAATCCTCTATAGTTCAGGCTGAGCTCATTTCTGGATATTTAGACTCCTTTTTAGTTTTGGGATTTAGAGTTTCCTTTGGACCTGACATTAAGGAGTGACCAGCCGTTCAGCACTAAACTGTTAGCAAGTTCATGCTGGAGAACTTTGCAATCTAGTTGAAAAGAAAAAAAAAGTAGTGTTTTAAGTAAGTTATGATTTTGCACTGGGTCCCATTCATAGCTGTTCTCAGAGGCGTGCAGTCCCCTAAGTTAGACGTGGAATAGGCAGTACCGTGTTCTGAGTCTGAAGGCTTCAGAGAGGACCACTCCTTCCCTTTCACGTTTCAGTTACCTGTTCAGTTCTTGGTATCTCTTGCCTTGACATTATATCACTTTTATTCCTTTCTTTGCACTACCGTGAGACAGTCTCCTGTTTTCTCTATCTTAGGAGGATTAGGGCTCACCTTACCTTAAGACCCATGGTAATGACCCTCACCTTAATTTGATCATTGACAAGGATCCTCACTTCCAGAAACAGTTTGATTCATTGCTACTAAGGCTTACGATCTCAAAATATCTTGGGATGGATTCCATTCAACCCATAACACCCACTAAACACCTTTCTGGTCCCCTACAGCAACAGAATAAAATCCAAGGATGGTTCCATTGCTTTCTAACTGCTGCGATACTCCTCATCTCTTACTATCATCCCTCCCTCTCAGCCACACCAACTTTTTTGTTCTCTGTCTAGCACACTACTCACATCCCTTCACTCCTGCATCTTTCTTAAAGATGAACATGATGAAGTTGCTGTTTAATTTAAAATTTAAAATTTTATATATGTGAATATCTTGCCTGCCTATGCTCTGTGGAAGCCAGCAGAGGATGTTGGATCCTATGGAACTGGAGTTCCAGGTGGCTGTGAGCTGCCATGTGCCAGCTGAGCCATCTTGTTAGCCCCACTGTTGCCGCTTTTGATCAAGGTGATGGCCACTGCATTCCTCAGTTGCTCCTAGCAGCACCAGCAGGGTAATGGCTGGAGAGGCGGCAGGCAAGGTGGCAGCCACCCTGAGTGCAGATCTCAGAGCATTTCTTCCACATCCTCACCCCACCTGTCATCATGATGACCAGGAGCAAAATATGAATCAAAGTCCCAGATAACCAAAGGTTTTCTTAGGTCTCACCTATTTGCACATTGTGCTGGTTTGGGCATTAAAAAAAAAAGATATATGTGTGTGTGTGTGTGTGTGTGTGTGTGTGTGTGTGTGTGCGTGCGTGTGTGTGTGTGTGTGTGTGTTATGTGTCTCTGTGAGTATATGTGCACCTGTGAATGGGGGTGTCCATTGAGGCCAGCAGAGGGCATCAGATCCCTCAGAACTGGGGTCACAAGCAGCTGTGGGTGCTGATGTTAATTCAAAATATCAATGGTCCCAGTAGTCTTTAAGGAATTCTCAAAACTTTCCTCTGAACCTCCCAAGCCATACCTCCATTATCTGCAGAGCTCTCAGCCTTATCTTCCAGGTTCCCACAAGAGCTCTCCAAGTTGTGAGCACTCAATGGCTTTCCCAACCCAAGGTTCAAACACTACCACAATCTGACTGGCTACCCAGACTAGCTGAAACTGTGAACTCCAAGTTCAGAGAGAGTCTCTGCCTCAATACATAAGGTGAAGAGTGACCGAAGGAGACCCGTGACATCAACTCAGGCCTTTGCACACATGTGCACATGTTGATGTCACACAGTTAGAGTCTGTCTACAGAGTGTAACCTTTTGGGATTGACATTTTTTCCTCCCCCAAAAAGGAAATTCATGCTTGTTGCTTGCTTCCAAAGCTTGGTTCTTTTCATCAGTAGGTGGCATTCTGTTATTTGGACAAATCAGGATTTGTTTAACCACTCGCTGAAGGTTGTCTGGGTTACTTTTAGTTTGGATCCTTAAGCAGATATAGATGTTCATGTGCACAAATGATGTACAGAACATGAGTCTTCAGTTTTCCAGGATATGTGCAAAAGGTTACATATTCATAATGCTCCAAAATGTCTCCTCAGAGCACAAGAGATCATTGCCTTGCTCTAACACAGCTCACATGATGCATTTTTCATTCCTCATTTCTCTGGAACAGATGTGTTAATTCAATAGTTGCTCCCCAGACCTTGCCTTTTCCCAGGTACGAAGAGATCGAAGGGTTTTACACTTAACTTTGTCCCTGCCTGGCTCATACCTGATCATTGAGCCCCCACCAACCCAATTCTTTCCTTGTAAACTCCTATTGAACCTGAAAGACTTTTCTAGAAGGACTTCTCTACAGTCCCAGATTTTTCGTGAGCTCTGCTCTGAGTCCATTTATCTGCCTCTATTGAAACATCTACCTACCATTCCATCCACCAGACTCTAAGGGCTCCATAGCTGGGAGAGAATCAACTTCACTCTCTGCACTCCCAGTATTTAACCCAGTGCTTAGCATGAGGAAGACTAATAAAAGATATAATAAATGCTACAAACAAGGTGGAGAAATGAACAGACAGAAATACAGATGGATGGATAGTGGGCAGGTGGACGAATGGATGGTAGATGAGTGGTTGGCCATATGGACCCATGAATAGATTGATGCATACATGGGTAGATACATATATAGATGGGTGGGTGGGTGGGAGGATGTGTGGATGATTGTGTGACTGGATGGATGAGCGATGGATGATGAATGGATGGATAGTGGGTGGGTGGGTGCGTGCATGCATATATTCAAGGATACATTTGTATATACATACATGGGTGACTGATGTTGGGAGTGGATGCATGCTTATATGAATGCAAGGATAAACATACATAAATACATGGATGATATGTGGACAGATTGGTGGATGGATGCGTGAATGAATGCATGGATGGATGGACAGATGGATGGTTGGGTGGGTGAATGGGCCTGAATAAAGGTAGGTGGCTGCCTGAATTTATGACACAAAACAAATGATGGAATGTGAAGTGTTGTGACATTGGCATTGGGGTGGGTTATGGGAATAGCTGCTGGGGCTTATGATTCTGGGATCCTGAAAATTGCCCACCTATTCTGGGAAAGAAGGCATGAAGGTTTGGAGAGTGGAACAGACCTGAACAGCAAAGGCTAGCTTTTCCAGGAGAAGGTCTGGGATTCTGCCTAATTGCAGTCAAGTCTAAGTTGTTTCCTCTCTTACTTTTGTGTATAATGTGTGTGTTTATATCCGAATGTATGGGAACACGTGTGTACATGTACGCACATACACATGTTTGCACATGTGTGCAGAGGCCCTTGATGTCAAGGGTCTCCTTTGGTCTCTTTTCTTCACTGTCGCGTCCCCCTGACCAGCAGGAAAGACACACCACGATTCTTCTTCAAGCAGTTTATTCAGGAACCTTGTACATCCGCTTCTCCTCAGCTTCTCTTCTCTCTCTTCCCCCAAGCCCTTATATGCCTACTCAAACCCAATCAGATCACGCCACCTAGCGATCCAAGATAGGCTCACAAAAGGAGGAAGCACACCAGGCTAGGCAGCCACTACCAAGTAAGGCTTGTTTACAGCTAAGCTTGAGCTTTCTGGCATTAAGCAGGCGCCATCTTAGGGGCGTGGCTCCCCACACTTCACCTTATATATTGAGGCAGAGTCTCTCTCTCTAACCTTGGAGCTCACAGTTCCAACTACTCTGGCTAGCCAGCATGCTCCTGGGGCTCCCTGTCTCCTCCTCCCTCATACTGTGATTGCAAGCAGGCCCCCACACTCATTTGGCTCTTACACAGGTTTTGGGGAATCCACTGAACCATCTTCCCTTCCCACACCACCCTCCTGAAAGTTGTTTCACATATAACTTAAATCAATGAATTGATACCTGTCCTGGATGGATTTTGTCAACTTTGCACAAACCTAAACATTTCTGGGAAGAGGGAATCTTAACTGAGTAAATACCTCCATTGGACTGGCCTGTAATCAAGTCTGTGGGTGTGTTTTCTTGATTAATGAATGATGTGAGAGGGCTAAGGGCATTGTGGGCAGAGCAACCCCTAGGCAGATGGTCCTGGATGGTATAAGATAGCCAGCTGACCAACTCATGGGGAACAAGCCAGGAAACAGTGGTCCTCCCTGGCTTCTACCTTAGCTCCTCCCTCCAGATTTCTGCCTTCCTTGAATTCCTGCCCTGATTTCCTTCATGTGACGGACTGTGAGATGAAATAAACCCTTTCCTCCCAAAAAGTCTTTTGGTCATGGTGTTTTGCACAACACTGTGAACCCTAACCAAGACAGAAATTGGTTTCCAGCTGTAGGGTACTGCTGTGACAGAAGTGACCATGTGTCTTGTGGAGGGTTATGGTAGCGTTTGAACCTTGGGTTGGGAAAGCCATTAAGTGCTCATAGCTTGGTGAGCTCTTGTGGGAACTTGGAAGATGCAGCTGAGAGCAGTACAGACAGTGGAGGCCTGGCTAGTAAGGTTCAGTGTAGTGGGTTAGTTTTCTTTAGTGAATTAGTAAGGACTCTTAAGGGAAATGCAAATCAGCCTGGTGCCTGGCAACCATTGAGAAGGCACTCTGAAAGCCCAGGAAACTGAAAAGAACTTGTAGTTTGGCGTTGCTTGGATGCTAGAGGGATCTGGGCCGAGATGGTGGAACCCAGTTGAGGCCACAGCTTCATGAGAAACCTGGATGGTGCCTTGCTGAGGGGTGTGGCTTTTTTGAAGCCTGCTCTGGTCCCGGTGAAGGGGCATGGCTACAAAGTCACAGAATCTGAGGGAGCCATCGGTTACCTCGAGTGAGCTGGAGAGAGACTGTGAGACCATGCCCTATATAAGCCAGGGAACTCCACATGAAGCACCCCCATCCAGGCCCCCACAGACTGTGAGACAGGAGCATATGTGGAGAAGTATGAAGCTATGTGTGCCATCTGCCAGCCTTTAGGCCGCAATAGCCCTGAGGCAAATCAGCAGTCAGAAACCTCAGCAAATGAACTGAGAACTGCTGAGGAAACTGAGAGGTGGAGTCTGAGAAAGATACTCTTGCCACAAGCCAGCCCAAGAAGGCTGGCAGAAAAGGCATGGCAGAGAACTTTCTGAGAGAAAGTTTGTGAAAACTGGACACTAAAAGACGTCCATCAGGGCCTTGAGAGTTTCCAGGCCAGTGAGGGAGGTGCCGGGAGGCAATAGGATTTCAGAGGCTGTGGCAAGGACCTCGAAAACAGGCGAAAGGGTGGCTCCTGTACAAGGCTTTAAAGTACAAGACTAGGCCTGGAGTCACGCATGGGCTGAGGAGGATAGTGACAGTCTCAGCTGGCTGAGGAAGCCAACCCCAGGCTGAACAGTGAGGGCAATTGGGCACATGGACCAGCGGACAGTGGCAACGCAAGGCCTGGAGGAAGTGGAGTCAAACAGAAGAAAAGATTGCTGTGACTGCCAGAGCCAAACTGTGAACACTTGAAGTACGCTTGCAGATAGAAGGCTGACCAAGAAGCCTGCGTGGACCAGCTAGAGAATCATAACATCCTTTCCAGAGGGTTAAAGTAGGATTGTTTAGCTGTTCTTATGTATTAGGTTATAGGGTTAGGCATTATAGGTTCTAAGTATTAAGTGTTTTTAGGTTATAGATGTTTTATAGGTATTTAGTAGATATTAATAAATATTACACTAAATATAGTGTAATAGAAAGTTTTCATTTACAGGTCTGGAGAGATGGCTCAGTTGTTAAGAGTACTGGCTGCTCTTCTGGAGAACCTGGGTTCAAATCCCAGCACCCACATGGCAGTTCTGAGCTGTCTGTAATTGCCAGGCATGGTGGCACATGCCTTTAATTCCAGCACTGGGGAGGCAGAAGCAGGCAGATCTCTGTGAGTTCAAGGCCATCCTGGTCTTCAGAGATAGTTCCAGGACAGCCAAAGCTGTTACACAGAAAAAACCACTAACGAGAAACTTCTGCTTTACTAGGATAATTTGTGATGGTCAGCTAGGTCTGAACAATTAGTTTTTGTTAAGAAGAGACCAGCATCATTGAGGAAGAATCTTCTGGGAAGTGTTTCCTAGGGGTGAGCACAAAAGAGCCTGTGGTCCTGAGTTGCCAAGGTTATAAAAGGCTGGCAGCCAAACTTGGTAATGTGTTGCCCAAGTGGTACTGATTTCAAAGTCATGAAGGGATCATGGGGAGCAGGCAGAGGCTTAGCTCTGTTAGGGGCATTGCTTAAGGCGAAGATGCAGTTACAGAAGAAACTTCAGGATTGAAAGGGTTATAGGTTTGGCTGAAGAAAGTCCAGGATAGGCTACTGGTCAGAGTGCAATAGAGACCCCAGCATACAGGAGATATCAGTACCAGGGACGACTACCAAGGACAGCCATGGAGAGGAGCTGGCCTGAACCAGCTATAAATAGCAGGTGTGACTATCCAAGCCCTTTGGAGTCCAGGATATTATGAGTGAAACCCTGACATTGGACACTGAGTTATTTACATTACTGGAGTTTGGTTCTGCCTTGTTCAGATTTGTGACTGAGGCCTGGCACCTTCCATGGAAAGCAGTGAACTCATCATCGAGACTCTTGACTTCTGCTTCCAGATACAATGAAGTGTCTTAAGATCTCTGTGGGCACTCAAGGGTTTCTGAGGTGATGACAGACATTGTTTAGAGCAAGTTAGTTTTCTTTGCAAAAGTAAGTAGCCTGCCTGCATAAGAGCAAGTTCATAGCCATGGTGTTACTTACCAGATGTCTGAGAAGTCCTTATTTCCTGTTCAGACAAGCCATGAGAAAGGCAATTGAAAAACAGGTCTATATGGCCAAAGGCCACACAGATCATCCTGGAGAAAGCTGAGGAGACATGACACTGCCAAGCAGAGAGACTAGAATACATTTCTCTTAAGAAAGGCTGGGATGCAGGGCAGGCTTTAAATCATAGGTGATGAATGGTCCTACATCTCGCTGCCTGTTGGCTCTTCACAGGTTGCCCCTGCACTAGACCTCAGACAGGACATTTCTGCCATTTCCCATCAGTTCTGAAGTTCTCCATCCAGGTGGAAGAGGACAAAATTGTTTCCCCATCAAACCTGGCTAGCTGTCTGAACACTGTGGTAGGGTTTAAGACACTGTACCTTCAGATGAGCCCCAAGCGACTGTCACAGTAGCTTTGTGTACCCTTGGTATGTTCATGTCCTTACCCCTGGTCCTGAGACTGCGACGATCCCAGCTCTTAGGATTCTTGATTCTCTTCCTTTCTCACTCAACTGGTCAGGCCACCCCTGTTCTGTGGGACAGTAAGCACTAAGAAATGTAACTAACTTTGTCTTATTTCTGACATAAATAAAAATGGTTTTAAAAATTAAAATGAACAGGTCATGGTACCACATATCTATAATCCAGTACCTAGGAGGCACACTACAAGGTTAGCCTGGGCTATGTGAGACCCTATCTCAAAACTACAAGATAAAATACAAGTTTAAAAATAAACAGGAAATACGAGGTTTATTTTTGATAAGTACCTTTTACCAGGTGTGGTGGTTTGAAATCCCCCATAGTCTTAGGCATTTAAACACTTGGCTCCCAATTGGTAGCTTTGATGAGTCATAGGTGGTGTGATGATTTGAAGAGAATGAAAAAAGAGAGGGTGCATTTTTGAATACTTAGTTCCCAGTTGGAACTGTTGGGAAGAATTAAGAGGGTGGCCTTGCTAGAGGAGATGTTTCAGAAGACTCCAGCCATTCCTAGTTAGTCCTCTCTGCTTCCTGTTCAGGGTCAGGGTATGTGATCTCAGCTACTGCCCAGCACCATGCCTACTGCCACGTCCCCATCCTGATGACCATGGGACTCTGACCCTCTGGAACCCTCTGAGCCTGAAGTGAGAAAAGCGCATTTACTAAATCCTGACCCAACCTGGGCTAAAACTAAGGTCAGTCTGACTCTCTGGTATGCATAATACCTTACAGGAACTGTAACTCACCTGCCATTGTTCTGCTTCTGTAACAGCAAGGCTTTCTGCTACCCTCTCTGATCAAACAGAAACTTCATGGTGACACAACTGTGCCCTATAATTATTAAAACTTCATGTCCTGTCATGCTTGCTAAAAGTCATTGCAGCCACGTCAAGGGGAGGTACCAATCTTGAGGTTTTTATCTTAATAAACCTCCAGTTCACTCAGCTTGGGGCTACCTCTTTAGACTTGTAGTCACAGGAGTGCATACCCCTGACTGGGTCTGTGTGGCTCAATAAAAACTTCAAATTCATCCTGGTCTCCTCTTGGGTGAGAACAGCCCATGTGTAAGAAGCCTCAGATTAGATGCTTTCTTTTAAAAGTCGCCTTGGCCATGGTGCTCTGTCATGGCCATAGAAAAACTACTAGTGCACCAGGAAAAGAAGAAATCCCCTTTATTGTGCCTTTTTAAAGACTTAAACAACAACAGCAAACCCTACAGGGATGGGATGTCACTGGGGGTAAAGCACTGACTCCTGGGAGCAGGGCAATGTCCATGAACATGACTAGAAGCAGCAGTCTAGAGTTAAGGTGTCTGCCTCAGAAGTCCACAGAGGGCAGCGCTGCTCATGTCACCTCCACGCTCACCTCCTTCCTGCAGCCCCTGTCGGTGAGGTGTTCCCGGGGGATTTCTCCAGCTTCTGTCCCTGTCATCCCTACATTTCTCTTCATATTGACTCAGGGTTCATATTCCCCCTTTACACCAGTTGTGTTATGGGGCAGCTTCATATGGCCTGCTCCTGTAGGGTCTTAATGGAGCATGTATGAAATGACCCTGTTTACACACAAGGTGACATGCTGAGATGTACTGAGGTAGGATTTGGACAGCTTTGGGGGAACACAAACCGGTCCCCAATTGGCAGCCAAGTTGGCCAGCTCCTTGCCTCAGGTGGCACGGGTGGAAGCCTTTCCTTAGTCCCACTCACACACTAAAGCTTCCATGTGCCAAGATCTTACTTGGCCAGGTGTACACAGCAGGACCATCATGAATTCAGCCTAGGTGGTTGTTACTCAGCCAAGTGGTCCTGCGCACAGCTCCAAAAAACCTCTCCTGGAAGGGTTGTTCGGTTAGATCGATGCCCCAGGGGCATTAGACCGCTTCACCTGTGTGAAATTCCCGATCTCCACTGGGTCCTGGGGAACACCAAACTGAAAGCCAGTCACCATACTGCAGGAGGACGTGCAAGAAGGGAGGGCAGCGGTGCTCATGGCCCCTCCACATTCACGTCCAGGACTGGACTCCTACAGTGAGAGAGGACCCCTGGGATCAGCCCTTTCCATCTGGGGTTGCAGAAGGTACTGACCACCACCAGAAGGGGGCGCCAGAGGCTGGCCTGCAAGTCAGTATTTCTTATTACACTCATTTGGGCTACACACATGGCTGCATGTTATAACATATCTGCATCTCGGGTTGTGGGGGTCTTTTACAAATACCACTATCTGTGGAAAGGCTCGAAGAGTCACCTCATCAGGGATACACAGAGCAAAGACACACACGCACACACCACACACACACGCACACGCACACGCGCACGCGAGGGTCGTCTGTAAATTGACTACAGTGACCATCCAGTTGTTAAACTCAGGACTCAGTGGAGTGGTCACTGACTTCTGAGGATTACTCTGGTGACATATGGCTCCTGAGTTACGCGAGGCACATGCTAATGTTGGCATCAGCAGTTTGAAGTGTAGGTTCTCCTTTCAGGTAGCAGATAGCAGCAGAGTGGATAGCTGGGTCACTCGAGGCTGGAAGCAGTCAGATGGCACGCCCCCCCCCCTGCTGTCTCATCTGTGCTAGAACCCTGACGGAGGCTTCCTGGCTCTGCCCTCAAATGCACAAGCTAGGTGGTCAGGCTCGGGGGCAGCTCCGTGGCAGAGCATTGGCTTAGCGTGCCTGAGGACCTGAGGCCTGGGGAGTACATCTGTGATTCAGACACACAGATACTTCAGAGACACCACAGAGAAATTCCCAACATCAAGCAGGAAGCCTCGACCAGAGTTTGTAGCTTTCTTCAGAGGTAGAGTCCCCAGTTACAGAGGACAGAGAGTGTCTTAGCTCTTCCTGGTCCTGTGAGTGACTGTCTTTATTCCCCCGGCTGCTCAGATCACAGAACACTCTTGTTCCTCTGTGTAACCTAAAAGCATTTGTTCCTCTCAGCCTTGGGAGGAAAACTAAAGCACAAGATGAGATGAAAAAATCTGGCCCATTCCCCTCAGAAATGGCTGACCATGGGTTTCCCCTGGGTAGAGAAATCTCATTGTCCTTAGGGAGCCTGCAGCCCTTGGCTGACTTTATACCACGTATGACAGTTCAGCTCAGGTGACTGCCTGGCCCTGCTCTGACCATGGGGCAGGAATCAACAAAGATCCATAGTACCAGCTAGGCATGGTGATGCATGCCTTTAATCCTAGCACTTGGGAGGCAGAAGCAGGCAGATCTCTGTGAGTTCAAGGCCAGCCTGGTCTACAGAGTTCCAGGATAGCCAGGGATACACAGAGAAACCCTAGCTTGAATATATATATATATATATATATCAATAGTGCCTATTTTGTTCTTAGTTTTATGTTTTGAAACTAAACACAACTGATTACAACAAACTCAAACACCACGAGGCTGGAGAGATGGCTCAGTGTTAAGTACTCTCAGGCTATTCTTGCAGAAGACCCAGGTTCAAATCCCAGCACCCACACAGTGGCTCACAACCATCTGTAGCTCCAGTTCGAGGGGATCCAACGCCTTCCTCTGGCCTCCATAGAGGCCAGGAATACACGTACTACACAGACATACATTCAGTCAAACCAGCTATGCTCATTAAAAAAACACACACACATACACACACACACAAACACACACACACACATACACACAAACACACACACACATACACACACAGACACACACACAAACACACACGCACACAAACACAAACACACACACACATACACACACACACATACACAGACACACACACATACACACACACAGACAAACACACACACACGCACACAAACACACACACAAACGCACATCCACGCACACACCCCAAATCCAAACACCTCTGATGTGAGGTTAACTGAGACTACACCCCTCCAGTTCGCCTCCCTTGGGGTGACTGTTACTGGCCCTTTTGTATTTTCAGATCATAGTTTTCAGTGCACATCCAAATACAGGCCACATACAGATAGGAAGAGGTTTTCTGAATAACTGTTGTACAGCATTAGCAAAAAGAAAAGATTTAAAAGCTCTCTTGTAAGTGAAGGAAGCCAGTGTACAGTCTCTGTGTGCTGTGATTTCTCCAGTACAGCATTCTGGATAAATCAGGACTATAACAGGTTGGTTAAATTAGGAGTGTCAGAACCATGGGACATTCTGTGTGGGTCTGCCATGCACTCTCAGGGTTCCTGGTGGGACTGAGAGTCTCTCAGGTGACTGGTAATCACACTTCTAGCCTGTGAACCTATGAGGACAATTCCAGAGCCAGCCAGATTGCTGGGGCTCTGGCCCAGTCAATGGTTGGATCTACTGATGGATTCACAGTCCAAACAGACTGATGACAAGTGATGGAACTGGAGGACCTGTGGGCCGCTGGGGTGTGTTTAAAGGGCGTGTTTTGACTCTCTCCTGCTCCTCCCATCAGCATCACAGCGTGAGCTGCTATCCTCTACCATGCCTTTCCTCCATGAAGTTTCTGCCTTGCCACGGACTTAAAAGCGCCAGAGCCATGCGACCATGGACTGAAATCACAGAACAGCTTTTTCCTTCTTTTAGTTATTTGTGTTAGGTGTTTTGTCACAACGATGGGAAATTAGTGAACACATGAGGACTCTCATTGTGCATTTGTCCAGACCCATAGAACGTAGGACATGAAGATGAGACCGCCTGAGAGCCGCACTTTAGCTAGCAATACTGTTTCCGCAGCTCCGAAAGAGAATGGTGTGCCACACTAAGCTTCTCATCACTGCCACAGACTACCTGGGAAAACTGAGGAGGAGGCGTGCATTTTGCCTCAGCCTTGGAGGTATTGGTCCATGGTCTCTTGGCCTTTGACTCTGGTCTGTGCAGGGTGGAAAACTGAGGTGGAAGGGCACAGCTGCTCTCCTCCTGAGGAGGTGAAAGGGACCAGACCAGGTGTATCTTTTTAGTGGCCTAGAGAGCCACTTCCTCCAGCTAGCCCCTCCCCCAACCCTAATAATGACCCGGTACTGAGTCCAACAAGGGAATCCTCCCATTGATTAGTTCAGAGCCCTGTGAATGCAAAAGCAGCTCTCACTACAAAGGGAACAAGACAACTTACTCTTGAGCCAAATGTGAGCGATGGTAGCCCAGGAATACAGACTCAGAATGCCTGGAAAGGCATATTCCACTATAGAAATGGTTATAAGACATTTTATTAGTTACAAAGGAAGTCATAAATCCAGGGAAACACATGGTAGGGACCACAGGTGGGCGTGAGGTACAGCAAATCAAGGAAACCACTGTCTGCTGTAGGCTTCAGATGCTGTCTGATGTCACTCTTGGCTTTTGGAGTGGTGAAAGCTAGTAGCATGCTGAGAATATATTTTAAAAGTTTTGAAAGTCACAAGGCTGTTAGGTCAGACGCAGGAGTGACTTTCAAAGGGACTAAAATAGTATGAGATAATCTGGCTCCTCTCTGAAACACTTTAACTCCCCATGAGCAAGAGGCTCAGTCATTTGTCCTTGGGGAATCTGTGACTGGAATGAGTGCCATTCTTTTTTTTCCCCCCTGAGAACTTCGGTTCCCTGTTTACCCAGGATCCAACCACCTCCCAATGGTGAGTTATAGGGTCCAGAGCTCCCTGTGCACGCACATTCTTGGTTTCACTGCTAAAAGAATTCTAAAAACAGACACAGAAGGAAATGTGGGGAAAGTCGTTGGAGTCAGAGAGCAAGGGATTCAGAGGGAGGAGATGGAAGGATAGGACAGAGAAAGCTACATTTTGGGTAGGGAACAAGTGGAAAACGGAGCGACGGCTTTTGTACTTCATGGGTTTATTAAATGAGTTGGTAATGGGTCTTGGGTTTGAAGGGATCACTCTGCCCTTTCAAGACAACTAAGGGAGGCGAATATAACCTCACCATGGTCTCATTTTTACCACATTGCAGAGAGCTGCTGTGTGTGGCCTACACTCCAGGTAGGTTAAGATAAGGAGGACTAACCAGCATCACCCATTGTTGTGGGTTTGCTGGCCAGCTTTGTTAGATTTGGGTGTGGAAGGAATAGCTAATTATAGTTCCACATACCTTTACCCTTTGTCTTCGTAGACAGCTTAGAGCCCTCCTCATCAGTTGAACTTTAACCTTGTGAAGCCTGTGGCTCTTTACCCCTCACCGAAGGCCGGTGCCGTCTTGTTTTGATCTCACCATCATAGCACTTGAAGTCTGCATCCTTTAAGAGCTGTAACTCTACTTCACAGGTATTGCTGAGAACCTGTTGTGTCATTTGCTTCAGAGGAAGCTGGTGCACTGACATTCCTGTCTCAAAGGGCCTGGAAAGGCCATGGCTTCAGAGGGTTCTTACATATGCTTTCTTCCTGCCTACTGTCCCCTGTCACTTGGATCTACAAACTGGGGACTGAGTGTCCAACACAGGAGCTTTGTGGGGGAAATTTCATGTAAACCTTAGTAAGTTTCAGCCCAGGTCTCTCCCCTCACTCCTCCACCCCTGACAGGGTTTTTCTGTGTAGCCCTGGCTGTCCTGGACTCACTTTGTAGACCAGGCTGGCCTGGAACTCACAGAGATCCACCTGCCTCTGCCCTCCCGAGTGCTGGGATTAAGGGCATGTGCCACCACTGCCCAGTTGCTCAGGTTTTCTTTAAACTCAAGGTTCTAAAGGATGTTTCTGGATTTTAAAAATGTTCCCCTTTGATTTAAGGTTTTAAACTTGTAGGTTTTTGAGGCAGTCTCACCACACGACAGAGGCTGATCTTAAACTCAGGATCCTCTTGCTTCGTTCTCCCAGGAGCCTGTATTATATGTACTACTGTGTCTGGTCCAAACAAAATGTCTCTCTTGCTGTTTGCTGTTTTCCTCCTTGCCTAGCACATCCCATGCATATAAGCTATGTATTGATCATTTGTCATCTGTCTATGCATATCCATATGTGCTCATATAGAAATATCTTTTACTTTTAAATTATAAGTGATACACACCCATGGTAGAAAATAAAAGCAAAACCAGCTCTTAGTACACACCTGTAGGACAGTGGTCAGCTCAGCACTTTTCTGCCCTTTTTTTATGCACCTGTTTTTTGTTTTGTTTTTTTTCGAGACAGGGTTTCTTTGTGTTTGTTAGCCTTGGCTGTCCTGGAGCTCGCTCTGTAGAACAGGCTAGCTTGAACTCAAAGGCAGACTTGCTCTGCCTCCCAAGTGGTGGGATTCAAGGAGTGATCTAGTACACCTACTTTCATGTTGTTTTACTTTTATTTGTTATTGTTATTATTTTTGTTTTTGTTTTTCGAGACGGGGTTTCTCTGTATATCTGGCTGTCCTGGAACTCACTCTGTAGACCAGGCTAGCCTCTAACTCACAGAGATCGGCCTGCCTCTGCCTTCGGAGTGCTAGGGTTAAAGGTGTGCTTGTTTTATTAAAGTGTGTGGGTTTTTTTTTTTTTTGGTTGTTTCCTGTTTAATTGCATTTCCATTGGGAAGTAATCCCCCTTAACTAATATAGCACAAATTCAGAACGTCTCACTGACAAAGTTAGAAGAACCCTGGACACCAGAAGATCCTCAGGGTGCCCACCTGTCCAAGGGGTGGGACAGGGAGGTGGAGTGGGGACTCTTGAAATCTTCTTGCCACCCTCTGGCCTTGGTTTAGGTGTTTACATAGAACCCATCCATTGGGACAGTTCATCTGGTTACTGCCCCAGCCTGGCCTAGTAGCATTGAGGAGCGTGCTTGAGGAGTTGCCTTCTTGCTTCAGAGTGTAATCAGACACCTAGGAGTGTCATCTCCCGGTTCAGGAAACAGGACTCACTGGGTCTACCTGATCCAGGGTAACTCCTTTGCCTCACTGCAGGCTGGAGCAACATGAGGAAGATATTGAATGCATTTCAAGGGTTGTCTGCTATAGGAGGGAGGGAAGTCTTCACTAGTAGTCACTGCAAATGCAAAGACAAGTAAGTTTACCCGCTCTGAACAGCAATTGCTCTTCATTGCCGCACAAAAGGTTTCTTGCAGAAGTAAAAAGCAAATCCACTTAAGCAGGTATCTCTCGGTGTCCACGCCCCCTCAAGGTCCTCTCTCGATCCCCGTAGTCTCCGAAGGGACTTTCCCAGCTAGGTGAACTCTCCAGGGCCACCTGTGTGGGTGCAACCAAAGGTGCAGAGAGGAGTGAGGGTTGAGCAGGGGCGGAGAAGCGAATCAGAGCCGAGAGTGCCTGGGACCAGACAAACGTCGCCAGCTGCGCCACAGGCTACCAGTTCTTGAGCCGCTCTGCGCCTACCTCGCCTGATGAGGAATGTGAGTGTCCGAAGGAAGGCTCTCTGGAACTTTAACCTTCGGTCCCACGTCCTAGGCTCCAAGTTTGGCGACACACAGGCCTTCTGAGGATGGGGGTTAAGTAGTACTGTGATCTGCTAGAGTTAAGGGGAGGGGGTGGAAACCAAGCATGAAGGGGCGTGGAGTGGGCTGGGCTAGAGAGAGGAGTTCCAGGAAAGGGTGGGCAGAGCTGGCGAGGGGCTTGGAGAAGGGTTGGGAAGGAGTTGGGGGGGGGGCAAGGGATGGGCCAGGGCTCTAGGAGAGGGAGGGAAATGAACGAGGAAAGGGATTTGGGATTAAAAGGATGCGGGAGGGATCTTGCGGGAGGAGGAATGGGGAAGAATGGGGAGGGGTGAGCGTGAGGTTTGGCGGGGGAACAAGGGAGAGTTTAGGGGCGAAGAGATGATGAGGCGCTAGGGAAGGGGCTTGGAAGAAGATTGGGGGCGGGGCCGGGGCGGTCCAGAGGGCGTGGGCGTGGTGGCCTGGCACCCCACGTGGGCGCAGGGCTGAATTCACACTCGGGTACAGAGCCGTAGTGCGCTTCCTCTTTGGCACTTCAGCGCTTACCGACCTCAGATCAGGACCACTAGAGTCCGCGGTCCCTGGGAGCCCGGGGTCCTCGTCCCCTGGCGTCCGGGGCAGGTGACCGAGAAGCGCAGGGGCCATCTCCTCCGCGACTATGCGGAAACCGGATGGGAAGATCGTGCTGCTTGGGGACATGAACGTGGGTAAGACGTCGCTGTTGCAGCGCTACATGGAGCGTCGCTTCCCGGACACGGTCAGCACCGTGGGCGGCGCCTTCTACCTGAAGCAGTGGCGCTCATTCAACATCTCCATATGGGACACCGCAGGTGAGGGCGGCGCCGCCGGGACAGGCTGTCTTCAGGGCTCCGCGGGGCCCAGGAATAGTCTCCGGTGCCCACCTCGGGCTGTGGCATTACTGCCCCTCTGTCCCCACTTGCCTTGTCTTGCTGATTGCGTCTTCGCGAAGATCCAGGTTACCCTGGGAAAGATCTCTGGTCCGCACGCTCCGAGTTGTGAGTTGTATGTGCCTTAGTGTCCCTTCAGGGTACCCTCCTTTGGTGGGCAAAGCAACCTAGGGAGATGAGCAGAGCTGCTATTAGCTGGCTCCTTTATAAAGGAGGAAACTGAGGCAGAGAGCATTGAATCGCCCCGATGAGTGTAAGCCAACTGGGAAATAAAGTTGGAATCGCCTGGCCTCTGCGACTCACGGTTATTTACCCACTGCTGGGTCTTGGCTGGTGTGCAAGTCATGTGGGTGGAATAACTTCCTGTACTGACATTTTAAAGATAGGTAGTGAATTATTTTTAGTGCGTGCGTGTTCGTGATTTTTTCAGCAGTACAACTTCGTCTTGGACTTTACTTGTTTTGTTTTGTGTTTTCTTCTTTTTTCTATGGGGTAAAGAAATAAGACACTTTAAGTGGAAAAAAAACCCAAAATACAAAAACCCAGCCCCAAAAATAGTATGGTATAGTTTCAGGGAGTGAGGTTTCCAATGTCTGAAACTCCAAATTCTGACTTTTTGTGTTGTTTAAAGAGTGATGTGCTCAAACATCTTGCTCCTAATCCCTGACCTCTTTCTTGTCTTGGGCCTATCAGTCTGCTGGATACGTAATACACTCTGATGAAAACTCAGTTATTGAAGGTCTGCGTTGCTTTCTCTGCTTCCTCCCTGTTCCCTACTTAGCCGTTGTGGAGAGGGGACTGATTCCTACTTCCCCTGTCTCACCTCTGACTCTGGCCTTCAATCCAGGTTGCAGGCAATGTCTCTGATTTTTCTCTGTCCGCCTGTCTCCCACTGAGCACCCATGAATGTAATCTCCAAAAATCAAGGCCAGTCAGACCCTGGACTCCTTTCACAGCCTTGGGCAGATCTCTGCCTCTTCGCTTGGTTTAACAGGCTTGCCAGCAGCTTCTGTTGGTTTATAAGTGTTGGTCAGCTTTTCCCACACCCCTCAGTGTTTCTGGAATAGACCACAGCAGAGAGCTCCTGTGTCCCTCCCCTCAGCGTTTCTGGAATAGACCACAGCAGAGGGCTCCTGTGTCCCTGCAGGGCATAAAGGAGCAGTTTCACTTTGAAGGGCAGAGCCAGTTTCTTCATCAAGGCCAAGGATGTGATGCATCCGGAGTCTTGGTCACCAGAGGATTTTGTAACAACTGCTGATGTGATATCCTGAGAGCTTGCTGGTTCCCTGCGTGGGGGGTAGCAACTCAACTCATTTCCCTGCCTCCTTGGCTACTTTTGTGTTCCTGGAACCCTAAGGTTGAAGTCAGGTGACTGGAGTGTAGGCTGGCTAGGCCCCTTCTCCACATTCTTGATGTCTGTGTACACACACTCAAGGGACCAAGGTACAGAGTCAGCAGTGGCCCATATCACCAACTTTGTGCCTGCTTTGCTAGTGACTTCTAGGCTGCCAGTCACCTGGAGGGAGCAGAGAAGAGAGAGGAGTTACTGTTCAGGATTTCTCCTCCCTGCCCCTTCCCCAGTTGACTTTTACCATAATCTTCATAATTGAGGCAGACCGAAACTAGCTCGTCATGACCACCAGCTCGGTGCTGCTTTTGGAGACAGGCAGGTGGGGGGAGTGGCAGGTACACACCTGTGAGGGTTTTGGGATGTGCAGTAGTCAGAACCATAGCACCAAGACAGTTTGTGTTTGACTCTTGACAAAAGCCAACTAAAGCCAAAAGCTTAACACCTGGAACTTGCTAGGCAGGAGTGCTGGGTGTGGCTGGGGGGAGTGGAAGGAGGGCTTTCTGGCTCATTAGGCATCTTATCTATATCTCTTGGTGCAGATTCCTCAGAGGTAGCCCAGTGGCAGGCAAGTACAGTACAGACCGTGTCTGTCGGGGTCCAGGCATCCCCCCATTATGCTCTGGTTACTCATATACTCCTTTTTAAAACGCTCTGGTATATTGATTGAGAGGGTGCAGACTCTCTGTGATACCGTCAAGCCAGACACAAAACTGGCAGGATCAGAGCCGCCGACAGAGTGGTGGTTACCTACTGTTAGGAAGTAGATAGCAAGTATCATTCACATGCGCTAAATTCTGCTTCCAGCCCAGACCTATGCACAACAGCGGACTGAACGGGCTAAACAATTGCCATTTTGAGGCGCTTGCAAAAGGTTATCCCAGCTGGGCTTGTTGACTGTTGACATGCACTCATATGGGGTGGGTGTGGCATGGGACCCTTACTTCAGTGTCTAGCTGCTCCATGCCACCTGTTGTATGAAACTGCTTTAATTGTGTGCGGGCCTCAGGATGAGCTAGAATATATAGACAAGGGAAACCTAGGAGGAGGACTCCATCGATGGGACTATGGGGAAGTCCTCACCCCTATTGGGTAAAGACTTTTTGGTGCAACTTTTTTTGGGGATGGAGCACCCACGCCCCTGTAGATCTGTACACTCACCTAAGATCTGTAAGGAAGCCCAATAACCTAATTGGTTCCCTCAGAGTGAATTTCAGAGGAATCCTGCCTTGACTTGTCCTTGGGGATGTCCTTAAGGGATAAAGGAATTTTAGCAACAACAGGCAACTCAGTTGCTGGTCTTTGAGCTCCAGGTTCCAGAAGAGGGGAACTGTAAGGCATGGGACACACGTTTCCCATCAATCTGTTTTGAAGGTAAGACAGTGAGATGAGAAAGGGACCCATGTGCCAGCACAGACCCCGGCAGGCCGGACACCATTCCTCATGTGTTGTCCTGCAGCCTCCAAGTTACTGTCCTCCCCTCCTCACCCCTAGTGCATGACCATTGCAGATGAGTTTGGGAAAGCAACTCAGAGCCCCAGCTCAGACCTGGGTTCTGTCCCTCCACCCATGCCCAGCCAAATATCAGCTCCCTTGTTATGGTTGTGGCATTGGGGTTGCTGCTGCTGGGAGTTGGAGATCTCGGGAAACAACAAATGGCTTTTGCTTGTGGAAGGGATCAATGGGATGCAGATGTGTAGGAGGGGAGGGGTGATGTCCGCACTCTGCTCTCTTTCAAGAGCCCTCTGTTGCGGGCCTTTGGGTCTTTTGACGTGCTAAGAAGGTTGTCCTACTCACCCAGGGAACAGCAGGCTTTCCCGACAGTGGATAACACTTCCTGGCAACTGAGAAAGCCCCACACTATCGCTTTTCCTTTCTGATGATAGTACCTCCCTCTGTTTCTCTCTCCCACACTTTCATACAGGTGGCCAGGAGAGCCAGGTCACACCTCCAGCATTTGCTTGGAAGGTCTTTAGGTTTATCACCTGAAGTTACTTAGCCTCCACACAACTACAGACACCAATCAGTTTCCCCTGAGACCATGTCCCCTTCCCTCTAGGTTCCTCTAAAGCACTCCTTCCCGTGAGGCTTTTACCAGCCAAGCCTGAGGCACTGTCTTTTCATTGATCCCTGAGCACACAGCTTGGCATTTCCTGATGTGATACAGGGCTTGCTTCCCTCTGCCTCCACAGCAAGGAACCTGCCACAGCCCATTTCCACAGCCATTCTAGGCAGTCCAGGTCAGTTCTCCTTCCCTGGTCACATGCTGCTGGCCTCTGCCAGGGGCACTTCCGAGCTGCTTCACATATATGTCACCATGGCACCCCACACATGTGTCACCACCGGCATATCTGGGTTTAGTGTTTATTTAGTTTGCTGCTCTCACAAGTAGCAACTTAAAATGATGTGTGTTACCACCTTCTGGTCTGGAAGTTCTGAGTGGCCTCAGCTGGGCTACAGTGCAAATGACAGCAGTGTTGTGTTCTTTGGTGCAGGGATCCCATTTCCTTGCTGCTTCAGCTCCTGGAGTCTGCTGTGGCTCCCTGGTTCTTTGTCCTCTATTCTGGAAACTAGCTGTGGCTGGTGGAGTCTCTCTCCCTGGAATTCTGTGATTGAGGGTCCTGTTCTCCAGGATCACTCCTTGTTTTGAGATTAGCAGCCTTCATTTCACCCTCTTCCTCTTCTATCTTTGTAAACTTTTTTTTTTTTGTTTTTCAAGACAGGGTTTCTCTGTGTAGCCCTGGCTGTCCAGGACTCACTTTGTAGACCAGGCTGGTCTTGAACTCACAGAGATACACCTGCCTCTGCCACCACCCCCCCTCCCAGTGCTGGGGTTAAAGGTGTGCGCCAACACGACCGGATGTAAAACTTTTTTAGGTGGGCTGCAAACAGGGATAGAAAGTACCCCACCCCATCAGAGTCAGCACCCCTGGGCAGGCTTCTTGTTGTATTTCCCCCTTTGTTATGGTGTGACTTCTGGCAAATGCTGTCATAGCTACTTTGGAATCTCAGACATCAAGCAATGTGGGCACCTTTTGTGCCTCGGTAAAGACTATTTTGAAGGGCAATGTGATTTCCTCAGAGCCTGAAGCTTTTGTAACTTAAAAGTTCCATAACTGCTGGGCAGGGCATCCTGACTCACAGACTAGAAATCTTTGTGACTAGTCATTGTTCACAGGTTTTCTCTCTCCTCCGGTAAGCACAGAAATGGAAGACACTGGTTACAGGAGACTAGGAGAGGTTCAATGTGTTTGCTTTTTCCTTTAGTTTTGAAAATTAGAGGTGCATCTACCACCCATATTTTGTGGAATGCTCAAAGACTATTAGAATTTAGAAAACCTTATTAGCACATGTTTTTTTTTTTTTTTTTTTTGTGTGTGTGTGTGTGTGTGTGTGTGTGTGACAGGCACATGTATACTACAATCTGGATATCCAGGTCAGAGGACAATTTTTGTGGAGTTGTTTCTTTCCTCCTACCACGGCCTCAGGGGATTTGAAAATAGATCATTAGCCTTATACACCCACTGAGCCATCTTGCCAGCCCCAGATGATTAGAATTTTACTAAAACTCCTGAGCCCGGAAACTTTCCAAGTGGGACATTTTCTTGAAAACCTGCTGACCTACATGGAATTAAATTATCAAACAGGAAATGCAGTTCCTCAGGAGGTGTTATGTAATGCTCAGAGAGCAGAGGCATGGTGTTATTGGGTCACAAAGAGTATAATGCTGTCACTGAACTTGTCTAGCTAAAGTTCCATTTGTGGGGCTGGAGCTCAGCGGTTAAGAGCACTGGCTGCTCTTCCAGAGGTCATGAGTTCAATTCCCAGCAACCACATGGTGGCTCACAACCATCCATAATGAAATCTGGTGCCCTCTTCTGGCCTGCAGATATACCGGCAGACAGAACACTATACATAATAAATAAATCTTAAAAAAAAAAAAGTTCCATTTGTGTACTTCGTGGGTCAGCTTTCTTCTTTAGTTAGAATTATTTTATATGCGTGGATATTTTCCTGGCATGTAATCTGTGCACCTTATACATTAGAGCCCACAGATCAGAAGAGGGCACCAAGTCCCCTGGGACTGGAATTGCACTATTGTGAGCCGCCACATGTGAGGTGGGACTTGAACCCAAGTCCTTTGGAAGAGCAGCCAGTGCTTTTTATCTCTTAGCCATTCTGCCTTTCCTTATTTAACTTTAAAAGTTTTTAACCTAATCATCCATGCTCATAGGCACGAACAGCCCCTTTCACAAATAGCTTCCACTGATTGGAAGTGTGTGTCCTGGAGTGAATGAGCTGCATGTATTTCTGTGATGGTGTGTGAGCACCTCAGCTCCTGTCAGCATGTGGAGTCGCACCTTTCTCCCTACAACCGTCCAAGGCTGACAACATCGCACCCCTCTCAGGGGAGGCCTCCTTCCCTTAGACTGTGCCCTACTCAGTGTCCCTCTTCACTGTTCAAGGGCCATGGCAACTGCAGAAAGATTCTTATCCACAGGGAGTTTACACAGTGAGTGAGGAAGTGGCTGAGCTGGAATCTGAACCTGGTGAACTGCCCCAGGGCTGAATCACCACGCCCTGCTATAACCTTCCCAGAGTGACATCATTCTGAAGGGAGAGTGGAGGGAAGAGTTGCGCAGTATTTGCATCCTTGACCCCTATATGTTAGTGCACATCACCGCACAGTGTGTAATGTGCCTGTCACATCTGTGAGCTGGAAGGGCACGGCTGCATACTGAGGCGCCTGTCCCATAACTAACCAGAGGAATGTGTTAAAATACCTCAGCACACTTTGCTCTCTTCACATGCTCTTCCCAATACACCAGTATTGTTGAGTGTCCGAAGTCCTCAGTGCCGTGCTGTGCATGGCCATGAGACAGGGTACCTCCTTGTGCTATACAGGTCCCCATCTGGCGGAAGACTCTGCCTTGCACAGAGGCCAGCCCCACAGCCAACTACTGGAGCATGGAGTCCTGGAGACAAAAGCACATTTTCTTAGTCTGTGCCAAAGTTCAGGATGTGCTGCTTGTGAACACCTGGCTCAGCAAGGCTGAGCCCGGGGCAAGGCACGAAGGGCTATCCAAGTCACAGCACACACTTCTATCCCTGTCCCAAAGACCAGGTTTAATCAGGAGTGCCGCAGTTAGGAGGGGCGGGCCATCGTGCTTCAGTAAAACAGCAGCAGAAGGAGCAAAAGGTAGGTAGGACTTTGTAACTGCTTGGGAGGCCATGGGTTCACAGCTTTCCTGGAATGACCATTTCACTCAGTGGACATGGGCAGGGAGCAACTCGTCACTTACAGCTGCACATGGAGCCTGTGCTGATCTCCAAGGGAGGGGCTTGGGGGGGGTAGCACAGTCTTGCCTCGTTGCCAAGTGGGAACGTACGCAACTGTAAAAGCTGAAAGCTTTTCTCTAAGAAGGGCTGTATTCAAGATTATTCTAGGAGTGCTAGTTAGAGCAACAAGGCAAGGGGAGGGGGGGAAGGCATTGACGTTGGAAAGGAAGAAGTGAAGTGGTCCTGAGTCGGTAGTGGTCCTGTATACCTTGCCTGTGTGTACAGAGAAAAGTCTGTACACAAACCTGTCACAGCTGTCAAACACACACTGTAAAGTTTCAGGACACCAAAATGAGTGAAATGAGAACATGGCCAATCCAAAGTGTGGTTGAGGAAAAGGTTTTTATTGTAACTATGAGGGAGAGCACAGCCAGAGGCATTTGGAAGAGTCCAGAACAGGGAGAGAAAGCAGTGAACTGAACCGAGACAGCCAAGTGAACCGGGCCATGAGAGAAGGGAGAGGCAGAGAGAGAGGAGCAAGAAGACCAGGAGATAGAGAACCCAGAGGACAAAAAGAACCAAGACAGCAAAGAGAGCTCATGGTGGAATGGCAGGTTTACATAGGAACGAACCTGGGGAAGGGAAGCAAAGTCCAGTGCTAGAGAGTTTAGGGGAGCGGGCAGGGACAGCCACATGTTCTGTGTGTGCCCAGTGGTCAGGATCTGCTTTGGTATGCTAGCAGACACCATGGTCAGCCATTTGTCCCCAGTGTCTTTTGGACCTGACACAAAAGTGGGTGATATTTCTGTGTGTCAGCAATAAACTCTGAAAAAGAAGTTAAGAAAGTGGTTGTTTTGGAATAGCATCCAAAATAAAACCAATGTTGGAAATAGATTTAATCAAGGAGGTGAAAGAGCTGTGATGTGAACCTAAAGTATTTATGGACAGAAACAGATGAAAGTAGAAACGCTCGGACCTCATGTGTTTGTGCGTTGTGAAACTTGTTAAAATATCTGTACTAAAGCTGACCTACAGATTCAATTCCAATGCTATTTTTTTCCTCACAAAAGTAGAACAAAAAATCCCCCCAAATTTCTGTGGAACTCCAAAGATCCAAAATAGCCAAAGTGAACAAACCAAGAAGAATAATGCTGGGGACTTCACACTGCTTCAAAACGTACCATAACTAGGAACAAACGAGCCTAAAAACAGGCTCATTGACCGACGCAGAAAGTGGCAGGGAGCTCAGAATAAACTCACGCATTGGTGGCCAGTTGATTTTTAACAAAGGGCCAGCACACAACAGGGAAAGGGCAGTCTCTTCTTAGTGACCCCGAGGAACCCAATGACCCTGTGCAGGAATAGGAAACTGGGCACTTCCACCAAAATCCACAGTTTAGGACCAGGAGCTGTGATGAGGCCATGGGGGAAGCTACTCCATACTGTTCTGGGGACTTGTTTTTTTATTTTATTTTTTGTGGTCCTCAAGCGAAAACAGGAGGGACTACAGAGATGGCTTGCTGGCTTTACAAGTATGAGGGACTGAGTTTGGACCCCTGGTACCCACATGAAAAGCCTGGTGTGCCTGTGTGCTTCACCTATAACTCCGGTGCTGGGGGTAAAAGTGGGAATGAGGTGGACACAGAACTATTGAGGTTTGTAGGCAGCCAGCTTGGCTGAAAAACAGCAAACTTCAGGCTCAGTGAGAGACCCTGTTCCAAAGGAGTAAGGTAGAGCGCAATGGAGGAAGATGTCTGAGATCCTTCTCCAAGGGCCACACTTGCAAGGGTGCACCAACCACACCTGACACTCCTCACACAAATAAAATAAATCAACGGGGAAATGACATTATGAGTTCCTTGCGTATAGTGCACTTTGCCAAGCAGGGAGACCATGGCTGGATCTGTGCTGGGTCCAGACTATTTGAGGACATGTTTCCAGCTATTAGAGCTGGTGACCTATTGCTTACTTAGAAAGCCACATTTTTTTTTTTTGCAAAGATTGCAAAACACATTCCAAACTTAATTAATTTTGAATCTGACTAACTCCGGTTAGCCGTAGTGATACCCTTTTATGAAAGCACCTCTTACATTCGGAGACTGGAATTCTTGTTGACCCTTACAGCCAGGTTAACAATATGCCTGGACGTCACTTAAAACCTGATCTGATATCCTGCTGAGTAGTCAGCCTATGCACTTTACTTTAAGACTGGGTCTGGGTCTCATTGCAAGGTTCTGGCTGGCCTGGAGCTCACTGTGTAGACCAGTCTGGCCTCAACCTCCCAGAGATCTGCCTGCCTCTGCCTCTTGAATGCTGGGATTAAAACTTGCATCATTACACCCCCACCTAGCCTATGAACTTAACCTTCCTTCAAGAGAGATGTAGCAACCAACCTTACATGTCTTGGAGTTCCCATGTAGTCGTCGTACTGTTTATGGTCTAAGCTAAAACATAGCTCTTAAGTTATGAACCCTTCCATGCCCCTGACCCAGAATGACGCGTGAATGTGTGTGTTTGCTGTGGTGATCATTTGTTGAAAATAATCAGCAGGTTGTAAAGCAACCTCATATAACAAATATCTGACATAAATGTTGAAAACAATGTGGATCAATTTGATAACAGTATTTTTACAGTACTGTTTGTTATCTGAGTCAGTTGGGGTCAGTTGGAGTCAATAACTTAATCTCTTGTGAAACACTGATAAAGATTTCTGTAAAGTACCCCTCACTCTTTTTTTCCCATGCCATGTTTTCTTTTCTTTTTTTTTTAATGTTTTTCTGTTTTTTCTTTCTGTTTGTTTTGTTTTTCAAGACAGGGTTTCTCTGTGTATCCCTGGACTCACTTTGTAGACCAGGCTAGCCTCGAACTCACAGAGATCCACCTGCCTCTGCCTGGGATTAAAGGCGTGCCCCACCATGCCTGGCTAAAATAATGTTATTAATTGAAATAGAATTACATCATTTCCCCCTTCCTCTCCTCCCTCCATGTCCTTCCAGCTACCCTTCCTCAAACCCCTCCCATGTCCCTCTCTCTCAAGTTGATAGCATCTTTTTTATTATATTTGTTACATATATATGTGTGTGTATACACAAATATAAATACAAGCCACTGAGTCTGTTTTGTTGTTTGTGTGTTTAAGGTTTCATTGTTGGGCACTCTGCAATGGACAACCAGTAAGGGGCTCATCCCTAGGTTTATTCTCCTTCTCCCAGCAGTCAGTAGTTGCCTATAGATCTTTATCCAGGGATATGACCCTGAGAAATTTTCCTCCTTCCATGTTAACATGTTCATTGATATTGCTATTATTCTGGTCTTGTCTATGCAGCCATTTCTTGGAGAGACCGTTTCATGGTATTCTGGCTCTTAAAAAATGCCTACTACTCTCCCTCCTGGGATGTTCCTGCAGCCCTAGATGGAGGACTGTGATTTCTGTGCATCTGTTGGGAGTGGGGTCCCTATGGTCTACTGATCTCTGCGTTGTGCCCAGAAGTGGTTTTCTGTGATGGTGTTCATTTGCTGTGAAGAGAGGTTTTTAAATAAGAGGGTGTAGCTACAGTTACCTGTGGGTATAAGAATAAACTTTAGAATGTAGCAAGGAATTATGCTGGTCTAGTAAGCTGGTGGTAATAGACTCTTTTCTAAGGCCCATGATGTCACTCACCCTAGGATGTTGCCTCAGTTTCTAGTACTCGGCATGATTTTCCTCCTGTTAAGTGGGCCTTAAGTTCAATTAGCAGCCGCTGGCTATGACCAAGGTGTACCACCTCCTATATCTTTAAGTATATATCTTACCATGCTGGCAGTCGCCATGGTTTATAGGTGTCGCAGCTTCATGCCACCAGTTAACAGCTTCTCTCTGTTGAGAGCTTGCACAGGATTTTCTGGAGTCATGGAAGCTAGACCACAGAAAGAGGCTTTCAGGTCAGATCCAGTTCTAATCAATCAAGTCCTATGTCCCTAAGTGTGTGGTGTTTTCAGGAACAGGGACTAGCCTCAGCCCCTGACAGGTAGCCAAGGGGCACACTGGTAGTTTAATAGTCTATATTGTTCTGGGACTCACTTGCACTACCCTGTTTAATCATTTAAAAGGAGGTTTCTCATGCCTGGTACTGCTTTTTTGTTAGTTATGATTCTTGTGAAAAGCATTGTCAGCCCAGGTGGATTAACTTCCTTTTATATATCTGCCTTCATGACGGACTGCATGTGGTGAGGTGAAAAAAAAAAAAAAACCCTTCCCTCTCTTGGTTACTTTTAGACCTGGCGTTTATCACAACCATAGAACAGAAACTAAAAGTTAGTCATCGGACCAGAGAGGAGAGGGATCACACCATACAAGTTTCATGGGTCTGGTAGCTGTTGTTTTTGTATGTTACAGAGTTTAAAAATAGTGGTATTTTATATATATATATATATATATATATATATATATATATATATATATAT
>CAJQZJ010033015.1:6629683-6669023 GCA_907164525.1 Lophiomys imhausi | reverse complement strand
ATATATATATATATATATATATATATATATATATATATATATATATACACACACCCAAATTTACTAGTTTAATCAGTTAGGTGTGCTCAAATCCTGAAGCTGGAGGTTGAGTCTAGGGCCTCCAGCCTACACAGCAGGGAAGGCCTTGTCTACCAAGCTCCACCCTTCACACTCCTTGCCCTCTAGAAATTTTCAATCTTATGAAAATGTACTTCTTGCTGACTTCCATTCCCTCTCTCCAGCCTCTGGCATGTACCATTCTACCCTCTATCTCACAGTTTAGATATTTACTTTAAAATTTTGCTTCTGCATACATCCTAATGCTATTATATTTTAACATGATAATGAGTTCTTATAAAACACTCAATTATGAACACTCTAAGAATATTGCTTTTTTTCTGAAGAAAACCCTGACTTTTTTTTTTTTTGGTGTTTTCAAGACAGGGGTTCTCTATATATCCATAGCTATCCTGTATTCACAACTCACAGAGATCTGTGTGCCTCCCCAGTGCTGGGATTAAAGGTGTGAGCCACCATGCCCTGCCAGATATCCCGACTCTTGTATGTTAAAAATCATTGTTTTTTTTTTTTCTGGGTATGTGCAGGTGGTTCTCTAACACCCAAAGAAGGACTTCCTCTCCCTGCCATTTCTCTTGCTACGTAGCCCAGGCTGGCTTCGAACTCTGAATCTTCCCACAAGTGCTGGGATCAGATATCCGGCTTTGATGTTTCTGCTGTTACCCTGTCTGTCCATGCTGATTGTGTTGGCAGGAGTCTTGTCAGAGCACACTCCTCCTGCCACTTGAAGGACAGGTGACTAACTGCCTGAACCTCTGTCAAGTCAAGTCCTCTTTCCTCAGAAAGGACTGGATAGATTGCCCTGGGGATGGTATTGATGAGAAAACGATTATCCTCAGAGGCCTCTGTAAGCTGCAGGAAGGAGGTGTTCTTCCATTCAGCAAAGACCTTAATGTTTTTGGGATGTCCAGAATTATGTGCCCCATCAGAGGCTCTTCTTAATAATGTCAAGAAAACCCCTTCTAGACTCTTCTTAATGTGGTTCATGTGGTTCTTGTGGTTCAGTCTTGACTTTGAACCAAGTTAAAACTTGTTTGAAACTTACTTTAGCTTCCTGCATTAATAAGCAGACTTTACAAAGAGATTGGATTTTTATTTGTTAATCTCCTTTGAGACTCAGTCTACAGCAGGCCACACAGTGTCTATTGAAGGAAAAGGGGATCCTGAGGGCGGCTTTATGGGGTTCTGTGAGTGCTTTTGTCTTCACAGCTAAGTCTGTTATATAAGTGTATTTTTCCTGGGTGTTAAACAATGTCTCTTTTCTTTGCATTATTTGGTGTTACTGGGTTACTCTCAGTAAATTCTTGCTAGATAAGATTTGTGATTTCAGCTCTGGTCATTGTCAGACCACCTTAGTGTCTTTCTGGCCCCCCACCATTGAGCCCCAGCTGTGGAATCAAATTCTGTGCAGCTGGTCATCCTTGTGGGCAGTGCGATTTCTTGCTGTTTATCCTTCACGTGACCAAACACATGATTCAGATGGCACTGATGAGCTGGGTGACAATACGCTGCTGTGCTTAACTGTGAAGGGGAACCTGCCTCCCGAAGCACTCTCTGCTCTCCCTCACCCTGCCTTCTGCGATCACGGTGCCTCGAAGTGGTTCACCTCTTCACACACTGGCTTTGGATGACTGTGGTCGGGCACTTCTGACTGATTCAGCTTAGCTGTTCCCACAGAGTGGTAAACCAATCCTGTGAGTCGGGTTCTCACTTCATCCCCAGGGTACGCGATGTTGTGACTTGTCCCTGAGAACAGGTCCTCTGTGCTTGCCTATATCCCTGTGGGAGGAAGCTGCATCTAGGAGAGGAGCTACATGTTTCATTCTTCAAGCTCCTCCGGCTCTGTGGGTTTACCTGATCCATTATTTCTTTAGATTGTGACATACCGATGTTTTTTTGTTGTTTTCCGTGTGTGTGTGTGTGTGTGTGTGTGTGTGTGTGTGTGTGTGTGTGTGTATGCCTGTGGCTGTGTGAGGTTAACGTGGGGTGTCTTCCTCAGCTGTTACCTACTTTAGGTTTTGAGGCAGGGTCTCTCACTGCACCTGGGGCTCACCAGTTTGGCTGGGTGGGCTGGCTGGCGAGCCCCAGGGGTCTGCCTGTCTCCCTTCTCAGTGCCAGGGTCCCAGAAGTGAACTGCCATACCTTGCTGTTTAGCTGGGCTCTAGGGCATCCGAACACGGGCCTTCAGGCATGCACAACAAGCATTTCACTGACAGAGCTACACCCTAGGCCACAAGCATTCTTTTTCCTGACATTTGTTTTCCCAACATTTCATAGAGTAGGACCCAAGGTTGACAGTGTATGTGGTATGAGGAGCAAGGACCTGAACTCTGACTGTCACCTGCCCTGCTTGTCTATGTGGCTGTGGCCCTTGTGACAGTGGCTCCTGTGTCCCTGACCTGGCACTGCTTTACATGCTCTTTAAGTCCTACGTTCTGTGAGGCTCACCCTGAACTTTACCATTCAGTGCACGAGGGCGGTTTCCTTCCCTACTCCCTGCCAGGGAGGCTTGTTTTTGCAGATAGGTCTTTAGTCTCTCTTGGACAACTGTTTGGGGTTACACCTCTCCTTCCTTGTGTTTGTCAAGACTGATAAAGAACCAGACTTAGCTATTCATTTCTCATGCCATCAGAAGGAAGGGCAAAGGCCGTCCCTGTGCTAGTGGCCCTGGCTTGGGCTTAAGGTTGAGAAACAAAGTCAGGTGCTGGTGTCTCTGAGAATCTCCATGTTCGGGTAAGTCTTGTGCTCAGGAAGTAAGTGGCTTTACTGATTTCGTTCAGGGTGGTATGTGAGCTTTGTGACGCAAGTCCAGTGTCATCTGATCCATTCCTACCAACTTCCCCTTGTTCGTTGAAGTTTGTGATTGGCTTGTCTTCACTTTGGAGGCGTGATGAGGGATGGCTGGGCTGGGAGGAAGTAAGACACTTCTTGCCCGTCTGACTCTTGTACATCGTGGGGACACAGAGGAAAAGGAACTGTGATTTTTTTTAATCCATTCATGGTTTCTGATTTCCTGGTGAGGGTGAGAGGTGGCAGCCTCCAGTCTGGGCCCGAGTAGCCCAGGGCTGCTTGGGAGAGTCTCACATACTCTGTGGCTTACCACAATAGAAACTTATTCTCTTGACATTCCGGAGGTTTGATGTCTGAAGTCCAGGTGCCGGTGGCTGTCTTCGCTACAGGGGAATTCCCACAGTCCTGTCCCCCAGGCTTTGCTGTACCTCTGTGTGTCTGACCCGGTGCTTCCTTCTCTTGAATGGTCATGGCTCACAGCCTGAGCCCTGGGCACCCTCTAGTATGATGTGACTTTAGCTAATCGTCTCCTCCAGATAAAGCCACAGGCACAGAGTGGGCGTGAGGACTTGGGTTGTCTTTTAGGGGCACAGCTGAACCCATATTAGTGACCATGGAGTGAATTTACCTGTTTTTGAACATGAGTGGTGTTATCCCTGGCCTTCTGCTCACCTTTCAAGAAGGAAGCGGAAGTCAGGACTCTATGGCAGGCTTCTGAGAAGCCATGGCGTCCTACATGCCACTTCCCATCTGAGGCTAAGAACAGTGTATGGTCAGATGGTCAGTCACCCACTTGACCTCCTCTGGTCCCCCACCAGAATGCCTGTGCCCAGGCCATGGAGTGGGGCTTCCTGGTTACCCATGAAGCCTCACTAGTTGCCCATGCTGAGTGGAGTGACTGGGCTGTGAGGTGCAGGGGCAGGCAGAGCAGTCAGATTCCAGGGGACTGGGATTGTTGGCACCTGTGGCTTGGTTTGTGATCAAGAAGAGGGAAAGGATACAGGCTTGATTGGCACCTGATTGTGAGAGTCAGGAAGACTGAAAATGTTGGTGCTGTTTTCCTCCTTCACCATCTCCTTCCTGTGATGATGGAGCATCCCCTGGTCCTGGGTACCACACTGAGGGTGAACAGGTGCATATGGCCTCTGCCTCAGAGAGTCTGAGTCCATCTGTGCTGCTTCAGCATCACCATGGTCATGTGTGAACTGAACAGTGGAGATGTCACATAGTGGAAAATACACATCCAACTTAGAACTGGTGGTCCAGACAAAGGACACTGTCTCAGTAGCTTTCTGTGGACTATATATTGGAGTGAAGATATAGCTATGTTGGTTAAATAAAATACAATATTAAGATAAGCATTACCTTTAATTTTCTCGTGTGTGTACACTATATATACATGTGTTAGTGTTGTTTTATATGATTGTGTTAGTTTCACAGTTCGCCTCTTAACCCAGCTATAATCTAAATAATTGAGACTCTGTTATATTATTTATTAAACAGGCTTTACAACACAAAAACTGAGCAGTTAGTACTCTATTCTTAACCCACTAAACTAATCAGGCTTCCCTCCAGCATAAATCTCAGAGATACTTGCACTTTGTGGCTTTCCTGCTTCAGCTGAATCTCTCCTCTTCTCTTCTGCCTCTGCCTCTTCTGAATCTCCCTCTTTCCTCTCCTTAACTCCTCCTCCCCTGAAGGACTGGAAATCCAGCCCTATTCTCTCTCCTGCTCAGTGATTGGCTGTAAGCAGCTTTATTGGCATATCAGGGGTCAATTGGGAAGTAGTATTTACATAACATTGAGACATGAGATCCTCAGAACAAGGACTGAAACCAGATATGGGGGGGGTACAGAAATCAGCATTTAAATTACACAATAACCTTATGCCTACACATGTGTATTTGTGTGCATTTGTATGTGTGCATGCACATGTATGTGCATGTGTACTTGTATATAGAGGTGTTAACCTCAGATGCTGTTCCTCAGGATATGGCTCACTTTGATTTTGGGACAGGGACTCTCACTGACCTGGAATTCGATGAATTGGCTATATTGCTCGCAAGCTCCAGGATCTTTCTGTCTTCCCCAGCACATCCTGGCTTTGATACCCAAGTTCTGGGGATCAGACACAGGCCTCATGTTTATATAGTAAGCACTTCACTGGCGGAGCCATCTCCAGTCCTATCTTTTTAAATTTAAATGTAGCTATCGGAAACTATTACATGGGGTTGGGGGCTGGCCCATTTTTTTTGTTGTTGTTGTTGGATGGTTTTGGTCATCTAGTGAGTAAAACTAAGAGGAACCGCTGGGTGGTGGTGGTGGTGGTGGTACATGCCTTTAATCTCAGCACTTGGGAGGCAGAGGCAAGTGTAACTCTGAGTTTGAGGCCAGCCTGGTTTACAGAGTGAGTTCCTGGACAGCCAAGGCCACACAGAGAAGAAAAAAAAAAGAGGAACCATTTAAAAATTATTTGTATCATGCTACTCCCACGAGCAACCATAGTGTACAGGAAGGAACGAGCAAGTACTGATTATTCAGGCTTAAATGGACAGAGGAGCCTGGAGAGATGGTCTCTGTTGGTCAGAGGAGACCAAGAGATGGCTGACAGCATTTTGGGAAGGGCATGCTCTCATGGACAGATGGTTGGAGAGGTCCTGCTGGGGAAGTGGAGGGTTAGGCTGCGAAGGGACAATGGGGGTAGTGGAAGATTAGGTTATAAAAGGGCAGGGGGGGGGGAAGTAGAGGGTTAGGCTGCAAAGGGGCAGTGGGGGAAGTGGGAGGCTGGACAGGAAAGGGGTAGTGGGAGTTCATCTGGAAAGGGGCAATGGGGGCTTTGGACATCAGGCCAGAGATGCTGCCATTGGCCTTGGAGTGGGGGTTCCCAGGGATGACAGGAGGTCAGTATGTAGGTATTTGAGTGAGTGGACTGTGGAAAGTGTGTCCCTACCACCATGGCCATCCGGGTCTGGGCTTTGGGACTCAGAGGCAGGCAGATGCTGAGGGTGAGTCTAGTCACCTGGGAAGGTCCTCTGGGCTGAGAATGTTGGGTTGAGGCAGACAGCCAGGGCTATCTCCCAGCTTGGGAACCTGCTGATTCAGTTCTGGTGCAGATGGGCCTGGAGGGTTGGTTTTGATGGTTTTCTGGTGAGTGATGGGCTGGCAGTACTGAGACAGGGCCACCTGTGTGACCTACAGGACTTAGGACCAGCCTTCTCCTCAGGGGTTCAGGTTTATGTGCTCAGACAGGAGAACCTGCCTGTGTCAGCCTGATCAGTGTTCTGACATCCAGCCCTAGCTGAGAGCCACCTCCCAGATGACACAGGACGGAGCAAACTGGGACTCCTGATGCCAGTGGCTTGGAAGGTGTTGGACTGTGGAGACAGCTGTGACAGATAACCATGGATAAGTGGAATCAAGCCACAGGTTCTCTCCTCTCAGCTACAGAGGCTGGTGATCTGAACCAGCTGTTCGCTACCTTCCTAAAGCTGCGACCCTTTAATACAGTTCCTTATGTTGTGGTGACCCCCAACTGTAAAATCATTTTCGTTGCTACTTCATAACTGTGACTTTGCTAATGTAAATATCTGTGTTTTTCGATGGTCTTAGGCCACCCCTGTGAAAAAGGTCATAGGGGTCACGACCCACAGATTGAGAATCGTGTGTGGCGGCTTCTTGACCAGTGATTGAGTAACTCCAGTCTCTGCCTCCCGCTGACACTTGTAATAGGACGTAAGGCACTTGGGATAATTCAGAAAACTTTCTAGACTCTAACTTTATTTCCCAGTAAGGTCCCCTACCTGAGCCCTGAGGATGAAGGTGGGATGTGTCTTTGGATTCATGATGTAGAAAATTCACTGCATATGGTTAAAAGAGAGGAAAGGAGGAAGAAGTCTCTTAAAAACCAGCAAAAGCTCAGACTTTAGGTTCTTTGTTACAGTCTTCATCACCCAAACCCATTCAGGAGGATGGTTGCAGATTTGAGGCTGGCTGCTGATTCTGGTAGCCCTCCCTTTCCTTTCTGGGCCCTTGTGTTGAACTCTGCAGGCAGAACAAGTGTTGGACAGCTGCCAGTCTCTGTGGCTCCTCTTGCTTTGAAGGCAGGGAGGAGTCTGTGTTTGTTGCAGGGGATTTCCATGGTTGGATATTCAGCAGAAACCACCAGTTAGGCCATTGGGTCGGGAAGGAACTACCAATGTGAAAGTGGTCAGTGGGGGTCTGTCTTAGTCACTGTTGTATTGTTGTGAAGAGACACAATGACCAAGTCAACTCTTATAAAAGAAAGCATTTTGTAACCGAACTTTTAAATTATTATTTAACATTTATTTATTTATTACTAAATTCACTTATAACAAACACCAACAATTTTTTAACTATTAATCCTGTAAATTCCTACAACCCCTTTAACCTATCCACTAAACCTATTGATAATTATAACTACTTTCATAACCTTTTAGAATGATACAGTCTCTGGGGCAGGTCCTCAGTCATCAGGAACATAGTCTTTGTTGTAGATTCTTTAACGTACTTAGCAGTCCTTTTTCTGGATCTCTCAGATGCAGGTTCGTCAGGGTAAGTTGGTTATTGTAGTCTCACCTTAAATAAGGCTTCATGTTTTCTTCTCTGTGGGAGACCCCAGCCGTCTGCAGGCCAACTTACTTTTTTTGAATCAGCTGCTCTGCCTCAGTCCGGCTTCTTTTTGCTTTAGGGAGAGAGCTGGCCATCAATGGCCAGCCCTTTTTTCAGCAGGATTCTTGGAGCTCTTTAGCATCAGAGGCCTCTTTTCCTTTTGGGCTCCATACACTGTTCTTAAACAGGAGGAACTCTGTTTTAGCTTAATTTGGGCTCCGCCCACTTAGCAGCTGAAAACAATGTCAGGCCAGATACTTTGTTTCTTCAAGTCTATTGAGTCTTTCCTGTTTTTCCTGACTTCAACCTTGTTTTTTAGTCTATTAAGTCTTTCCTGTTTTTCCTGACTTCATGTTGATAATGCTCTTCAGGCCCCGAATTAAGAGACAGTATCAGAAACTCCTATATATTTTCTAAATCTAATTTATCTAACCCCTACAGCATTTAATTGGGTGCTTGCTTACAGTTTCAGAGATTGAGTCCATTATCATTATGGCGGGAAGGGCATAGTGGCATGCAGACATGCATGGTGTTAGAAAGGTAACTTCAGAGCTTTACATCCTGATCCATGATGGGGGGAGAGAGAGAGAGAGGAGAGAGAGAGAGAGAGAGAGAGAGAGAGAGAGAGAGAGAGAGAGAACCTGGTGTGGGCTTTTGAAACCTCAAACCTCATCTCCCAGTGACACACTTTCTCCAGATAGGCCACAACTCCTAATCCTTCTAATCCTTTCAAACAATTCCATTCCCTGGTGACAAATATATTAGCCTTTGGGGGCTATTATTATTCAAACTACCACAGGGTCAGAGGGTTACTTCTAGTGTTTGAAAAGTCATCTCTCTCTCTCTCTCTCTCTCTCTCTCTCTCTCTCTTTTTGGTCAGGCCTCTTTCTGGGAGCATAGTCATTATAGGGCATCAGACCAGGTGTGTGGAAGAGGATGTCTGGATTTCTGCCTGGGCTGAGACTCTGGGAGCCTCCCAGGGGCTTCCTGAGCCAGAATAATAAGTTACAGAAGGTCCCAGTGTGTTAGCCTCATCTGAATTACTATCAGAGGAACAACCAGACATTGTTGGACCAAACCCTGGTCTGTGGCCTGTCTGAGGTGGTTTGTGCCATGACTTGTTGCAAGACATCATCAGTGGTGCTGTTTGTTTTTGGAGACAGGATTTCTCTACATAGTCCTGGCTGTTATGAACTCACTATGTAGACCAGGTTGGCCTTGAACTCACAGAGATCCGCCTACCTTTACCTCCTGAGTGCTAGGATTTAAGATGTGCACCACCACATCTGGCAGTATTGTTCTCTGGAGAAGCCCTGTCCATGGAAGAGTTTCAGATAAAGCCTGTTGGTGACACTATGGGCCTGTGGCTTGCTGCTCCACACTCTGTCCATACTATCTGACCTGGGGACAGTGGGCAGCAGCCATGCCCAGCATAGTCCCAGGCAGCCCATCTTGTGAACCTAAGGCAGTGGTTCCCAACCTTCCTAATGTGACCCTTTAATACAGTTCCTCATGTTGTGCTGATCCCCAACCATAACATTATTTCATTGCTACTTCATAAGTGTAATTTTGCTACTGTTATGAGTGGTACTATAAATGATATCTGTGTTTTTGATGGTCTTAGGCAACCCCTGTAATAGGGCCATTCAACTCCAAAGGTGTAGAGACCCACAGGTTGAGAACCACTGACCTAGGGAGACACGTGGCCCCCTTTTCCTTTCTGCATGAAGATTTCATTAATTGTTTGTTTGTTTCTTTATTTATTTGCAAACATCCCTGGAGAGCTGTGCCTTCCATTGACCATCCCACCATCCAATACTTTAAATACAGATGCAGATGAACTGCCCTAGGCCTTGTATGTTGAAGGTAGTTTATAGCTGGCTATAAATGTTGTTTAAAGTTCACTGGACTTTATGAAGTGGAACTAAAATAACCTTTCAGGTAGCATTTGTGGGTTGAGCTTGAAAACACTGGGGAAACTTTAATTTTATGAAAAAAAAAATGTATTCAGGGAGGCTCAACACAGCTTGCCCCAAGCTGAGCCATGCTGGTCTCCAAGACTGAGTTCATGGTTCTGACCTTTGTTCTTGTCCCTACCTCTGCTTCAGTGGCTTATCCTTCTTGCTCACACCCTCAGGGGGATTCTGCCAGCTCCCAGCCAATCGACTGTGGGGCTGCATGTGGCGGAGCTTGCTTGACAAAATTCCCTCTTTCTCTGGGCTTGCATGGAGCTGATAGCTGTCATCTGAGTCTCACGTTTCAGCGGCTGCTTTTAAACCATGTGTTTATTTTCTATGGTTCTGGGTAATGTGACCCAGACTAGTGACTACAGTCGGAACATTGCATATCTTCCCTGATCCATGTGGGTCTAGGATGTGAGTGTCAGTATTTTTAAAAGTGCCACCCTCCTACACCCCACTCATTGAGAATATTCAGGCAGGGTTGTACATGATTTCTGCCAGATGTACCTACCCATTCAGAGAAACAGAACACAAATAAAAACCTCAGGCATTTGGACTCGAAGGCTGTTTGGCTGTGGCAAGACTGGAGAATGTAGTAAGAACTGACTGGATATTTTCAGAGCCTAGTAGCTGACCTAGGTTACTGCAGGCCATTGACTCCTCAGGTTTGCCTCTGGGCCTTTTTAAACCCTTGTGTAGCAGCCAATCAATGAAGCTCCAGAATTAGGGAGAAGGTCATTCTCAAGAATTAGGGAAACTCAGGGTGTGGGTCAGCTGCCCATGTGACCAGCAAGGCGGGATACACAGTTTGCAGATGTGTATCTCAGAGACTAGAGCAACTTGTGAGTGTGGCATTTGATGAGGGTGGGTGGATAAAACTCATGATTTATTGATCACCTGCCAGGCACAGCTATAAGATGTTTAGGGACGAATTTATCCTGTTTTCTCAACCACCCCTTGACAGGTGGTTTTTCAGCAATGTATTTCAGCAATGGGGAAACCTATGCTCAGTGCTGAGAGGCTTGCCAGGCTCACAGAGACTTTCTGTGTCAATTTTGGAATTCCCAGGAAGTCAGATGTTGGTTGCCAATGCCAGTGTTTGTGGAGGAGGCCATCACACACTGCCTGTGGTGTTAGCTTAGTTCTCAGGAAAGCACCTTGGTAAAGGACCTGGGAACCCAGTGGGAAGGAGGGAGGGTGTGAGAGGATGAAATGCCCATGTGTTGCCATGGGGAGAGCCTCAGGACCTGCTCAAGCCCACCTGATTTGTGTACAAGTTCCAGAACACACACGAGGAATGTTACATACAAAGACAAAGTGAGTTTGGAAAAGCCAATACAGTAGGAAAGACACCTTGCCATCCAGTTTCTCTGCCTTGTTGGGATCTCTTCCATGGTTCCCACTACCATCAGGTGGGATCATCTTGTTATGGCCACTGCCAACATTTGTGCAACCTTCGAGTCCCATTAGCAACCTAAAGAGACACAGAATTTGAGCCTGGAAGTTCTTCAGCTGGTGTAGCCATCTGACTTGCTGACGTCATTAATGTACGGTCATAATATGACAAGCCCTCTTCATTGTCTCTTTGTTCTGATGCATCCGGGGTTCTTTGTTGCACATCTCCAATATCCTTCAGTATTTATGATCACTAGTTTCGTATAATTACTATTTACTTTTCAAAAGGCAAATCCTACTTTTTTCCCCGGACAGGGTCTTGCTATGTAGCCCAGGTTAGCCTGCAACTTGCAAAGCGGCTATTCCAGTTTTCCAAGTGCTGGGATTGTATAGGCATACACTGCCTCTCCAAGTGTCAAATCAGGCAGTTTTATCTGGAACAGAAGCTAACTGGGGTGTGGGTGTTGATACAATTCTTTCTTTGTCCTTAGTGAACTATGTTGCAGAGATTTGGAAAAAATTCCTTCAGGGCTGGTGGAATGTCCTCACTCTGTGTCATTGTGGCCGTGCTCTTGTGAAGTCTGGTGGCTGGATAACATCTTCACTGTTGGAAACCTCATGATCCTGGGAAGCTGTGCTGAGGGATGCCTGGTGTGTATGCATGTGTGCATGTTTGCATATGTGTTTGTGTATATGTTTGTGTGTGTGCATGTGTGTATGTGTTTGGGTTCATTGTATGTATATGTGCAAGTGTTTGTGTGTAAACATGTGTGTGCATCTGAATGCATATATGTATACATGTGTGTTGTGGGGGGAAATTTCTCTTTTGTAAGCAAAGGTCTTGCTAATGTTGCAGACTCTGTAGTGGGCCAATAACCACACATTTGGAGGACAGTAGTGTTTGGCTGGGCGTAAACATCTTGTCAGAATATGGCCATTTCAGAATGATTGAAGATGGTGTGGAGTTTATTGCCATCTGGCTGCAAATAGCAGTGATGGAAAGTTGGCCTGGGGACACCATTGTTTCGTATTCCGTGGACCCCCTCGACCCAAACAAAGGTCTAAGAACCAACCCTTCAATGCCTCAGTGGGACAGATCCAACCCTTCCTCAGATAATAGATTAAAATGCATTAGCTACAGACAAAGGCAGCCAGGTACTCTGAAACACAGTTGTCTGGAACTGTTCAAAGATTATTATTGACCTTGGTGAAGTAGTGTTGGGAGGCACAGACATCTGGATCTCTGTGAGTTCGAAGGCAGTCTGGTCTACATGGCAAGTTCCAGGCCAGCCCAGGGATAGATAAATGGTGAGACCCTGTCTAAAAAAAAAAAACAAAACAAAGGCTGGGCGTGGTGGCGCATGCCTTTAATCCCAGCACTCCAGAGGCAGAGGAAGGTGGATCTCTGTGAGTTCAAGGCCAGCCTGGTCTACAAAGTGAGTCCAGGGCTGATTGATACACAGAGAAACCTGTCTCAAAAAAATTAAAACCAAACCAACAACAAATTGGTACAGTTGGCATATGTTTTTACTGGTATGTATTTCATTATCAACATGGTAGGTGTCTTAGCTTATTTCCCTGTTGCTGGAATAGACACCCTGATGAAGCCAACCTAAGGGAGTTTTTCAGCTCAAAGTTCAAGGGCCCACAGTCCATCCATTGTGGTAGGAGTCAGGGCAGCAGGAGCTTGAAGCAGTTGGTCACATGACATCACATGAAGGCATGCTGCTGCTCACCTCCCTCTCCATTTATACAGTCCTGGATCCCAGCCAGAGCGTGGCCCCGCCACAGTGGGCATGTCTTCCCATCTCAGTATATTTATGGACGATTGGAGGTTCTGTGGAGTTGACAGCACAAACTACACAGTAAGGAGATCCAACGGCAGGTGGGATAGCTATCGTGGCTTTTGAGGAGGTTGCAGTCATGGTGTCTGCAACAGGTGACAGTGGGGTGGGAAACATCCTGTTGTGGTGATTAAGTGCTCCTTGGGAGAAGTTCTGCAGCTCTTTATGATGGTGGGAGCGTAGCAGCATGTGCAGTGGGTTTCCCTGTTTCCTCAGCACGTGACCCCACAAAGGCAAGGCACCCACTGAGGCACATACGCTGCAGATGTGACAATGCTCCTCTGAGTTGAGGTCCTCAACCACATGAGAACAAACAGTTGAGCTTACTCAGAATCGTATTTGACTGGGACATCTCACAGTGTGGCGCAGACTGTCACTGTGAGAGACTCACGATGGGGCTGTAGCTCAGTGGTAGGTGCTTACCTCGAGTTCACAAGGCGCTGGGTCCGTTCCCAGTATTGTTCATATGCATCCAAAATCAAGACCCATGTGGGCAGCATTGTGTTTTTAAAATTTTTTTTTATGGGTTTAGGTGTTTTGCCTGCGTGTATGTCTGTGTGTTTTGTGCCTGCAGGGGACAAAAGAGGGTTTCAAATCCCTGAGAACCAGGGACAAAAAAGGACATCAGATCCCCTGGAACTGGAGTTATAGACAATTGTGAGCCATCTTGTGGGTGCTGTGAATTGAACCCAGGTCCTCTGGAATAGGACCAATAGCCAGTGCTCTTAGCCATGGAGGCACCTCTCAAGTCCTGGTAGCCTTGTGTTAATCACAGTTTTTGTTGGTTTTTCGTGTGTGTGTGTGTGTCTGTGTGTGTGTGTGTGTGTGTGTGTGTGTGTGTCTGTGTCTGTCTGTGTGTCTGTGTGTGTGTGTGTGTGTCTGTGTGTGTGTGTGTCTGTCTGTGTGTGTGTGTGTGTGTGTGTGTGTGTGTGTGTGTGTGTGTGTGTTAGCCCATGCTTTCACAGAGGCCAGAATAAGACATCCAGTGTTCTATTCTGTTACTGTCCATCTTAGTCCCTCGATATGGAGTCTCTCACTGAACCTGGAGCTAGGATAGTGGCTAGCAAGCCCCAGCAATTCTCTTGTCCTTCTTCCCACCGGGGCTAGATTTATGAGTATGCATGTGGCCATGTCTGGCTTTTTTTTTTTTTTTTTTTTTGGTGGAGACAGGGTCTCAATGTGTAACTCAGGCTAGCCTGGAAGTTGAAGACATCTGTCTATTCTGCATCCCAAGTGCTCCTGAAGATTAAAGGCATACATCACCATTCCTGACCATGTATAGCTTTTTATGTGGATGTGGGGATTTGAACTCAGATCCTCAATGTGTCTTGTTTTACAGTGACAACAGGTAACCACTCTCTGATCAGGAGGCACCTGTGTGTCCCTCGTCCTGAATACTGACAATGGTGTGTGGTTAGGTGGTGTGAGAACTGCTTCTGGTGCTTTGGGTGGAGAGGCCAGCTTTAGCAGTGCATGGGATCCTGGTTGGTCACTGGGTTGGCTTTATCTGGTCCTTGGTGTCTCAGTCTCCTGTGCTGGGGTCCTAAATTCTTTGGGGACAGAGTGGGAGCCCTGACCACAGTGTGGTGGTGGGTGCATCCTGAGATGAATAACCAACAACCTTTCTCTGTTTTGTTCTTGCCAGGGCGGGAGCAGTTCCATGGCCTGGGCTCCATGTACTGTCGGGGGGGCAGCTGCCATTATCCTTACCTATGACGTGAACCACCCGCAGAGCCTGTTGGAGCTGGAGGACAGATTCCTGGGCCTGACAGAAACAGCCAACAATGACTGCCTGTTTGCTATTGTGGGAAACAAAGTGGACCTGACCGCAGAGCGGGCCACAGAGGATGGGGAGAAAGAAGGACAGGCCACGGGGAAGGGGGGCAGCTGTGTCCTCTCCAAGGTACCCAAGCAGGTGCAGCCAGAGGATGCAATGGCCCTTTACAAGAAGATCTTGAAGTACAAGATGCTGGATGAAAGGGAGATGCCAGCCGCCGAGCAGATGTGCTTTGAGACCAGTGCCAAGACCGGGTACAATGTGGACCTCCTGTTTGAAACCTTGTTTGACTTGGTAGTGCCCATGATTGTGCGGCAGAGGGCTGAGGAGCCATCTCAGATTGTGGATATAGCTAGCTGCAAAACACCCAAACGGACAAGATCTGGGTGCTGTGCGTGACAGCGGGAGGTCTTCCTCACGTCATCCTGGGTGTGTGGGAGTTGCTGGGCTTAGACTTCACAGAACACTGTACAGAGGGCCATGTATAGGCTAGAGTACCCAGCAGCCTCTGGCACCAGGAGGTGGGACTCAAACCCTCTGCAGAGCCAGCCTGGTGCCACCTCACTGTTGCCCTGTGCATATCTACCAGCGTCGTGGAGTCTGCAGTTTGGGGACCTGCCTTGGACTGGTCTTGACTCTCTCGGTCACTGCGTCCTGCACTTTGTTCTCAGTGGCCTGTCTCCACTGTGATTCATATAGAGTCTTCCCGTTTCTTACCTGTAATTTGATGCATTATGATGATGATTCTCCACATTTAATTTATATAAAATCAGGAATAGCTGTTTTTATACTGGGTGAAGCCAGGTGCTCTACACATTATTAAAAATGTTTTGGGGAAAAGCCTTGTTATTGGGAGTGTTTGGCTTTATTTGAATCACAGGAAATTCCTTGATTCCAGGGGGTGGTGAGCATGAACCTGCTATTAAATATGACAGTAAGTTCCTTTCTTTAAAGTTTTGTTCAATCCTTACAAATTCCAGGATATTTGGAAGAGTCTTTTACCAAGCAGCCTGGATGACCTGAGTTGTAGTAGTGGTTACACTCACAGCCTTGATTCTGATCTGGTCTGACATCTGCCCCTCCACCCCCATTCCAAGTCAAAACCCCTTTGTGGCTTTCCTGTGGGTGGTGAGGTGGCCGATCTGCAAGAAGCTGACAGACAAATGTGGGAGACAATAGCGCCTGTGTTCTTAGAAATTTCATTGAGAGCAAACAGGCAAGAACTGGAGCTCCATGAGGCAGAGGCCAGCCAGATGTCAGATGTGTGGGTGGGTTTTACTAACGCTGCCGAAGGCCTATGACTTGGTTAGCTGGGCTGTTGCAGTCCTGAGTGGCCTTCTCTGCAAAGCCTACAAATGAGACACAATGCTGCACCTGCCATCGAGCCTGGGACAGAGCATCATGGCCAAGGCTTCCTCCTGCTGAACTGGATCCCAGAGCCCACACCATCAGTTTCACAATAGCTTGTTAAAAACTGAAAGTGAGTGAGTTTGCTTTGCACTGAAACAACAGGGGCAGAAGCTGTACTTCCTGTCCATTCGATGTATCTTGGCCAGTAACACAACTGGGAAGTGTGTGACTCAGAGACCCCCGGGTCAGTCTTTGACGTTTCAGAGTGAAACTGTTGTCATATGACTTTGACTTTTGCGGTTTGTGTTTGAGTTCCTGGGTAGACAGGTGAACTCTCAGGATCTTCACGGTATTCTCCAACTCGACTCCTGTCTGCACTGAGTTTCTCAGATGCTGTCTTATTGAATGGCTGCACACCCAGGGGATGGTCTTCAGGGACAGTATGCCGGTTCGCTTCAATGTGCACTTGTTACTCTAGAAGTAAAAGTACTGTGGGCTCCTTTCGCTGCTGTCTTGCCTTGCTCTAGAACTTTGCTGGCCCCACGTGGCCTGGGTGAGGGACAGTTAGTTCATCAAATGCCTGCTTAGCAGTCTCAGATCCCCTATGATGTCCGTTCAGGAAAAATGAAGTGGCATGATGTCCCAAGCTGAACCCTGACACCCTTTTCTGAGGAGTGTTTCCTGGCACTTTGTATATCAACTTTGGCCCCTCCATGGGGAACCAGGTCTTTGGGTCCTTTTTATGGGGCCACAGGGCTTGAGTTTCTCTACAAAGCCACCAGTTCTGTGAGTCCTCAGTGAGTGCCTTGCCTGTGTGGGCAGTACATCTGCAGGATGTAGGAAGTGGTCTGGGAACATCCCCCAAACATCCTTTCCCTTGTCCAAATGTGGTAGCCCTAGGGAAGAGGAGCAAGGGCTGCAGTCAGGGACTGTAGACGCTTGTTATTGGAGTTTCCACTCAGGCTCCATGGTGTCCTCAAGAAGAGGGACAGCTCCAGATGTTTCCCATTGCACTTGAGGAATCAAACTTGGCCATGGTGGCAAGGAAGTCGGAGGTTAGCTATATCAAATTCTGGCTGCCGCCTGTCTCGAGCCCCTGTTTCCTCAGGTCCTGGGGACCAGCCTCTTAGAAAGCGTAGCTATGATGTCCCCTGTCTCCCTGGTATAGGAAGAACTGCTGGCTGACAGGGAACAGCCTCACACCAGGGCCCGGTTCTCAGTTTACCCACTACATACTCTTATGCAGGTGCTTTTGCTGAAGCTCCAGACACAGAGAGGAGAGGAAGGCCTTCTCTCCACTGTGGAGGGAAGACAGCACTGAGTTCCTTGTTCCTGGGGGTTCCCAACTGTGCAGAGGAATGACCCCACTGGAAGGATGACCACAGATCTCTGAGAAGACAGGGCCTGGAGACCCAGGGACCCAGAGACCTCAGCCAGGTGTGGGTCCCCTCTCCAAGTATTTGCGTCTCTTGAAGATGCACTGGCTCAGCCGGAGGTGGGTGGTCTGGATGGCACCTCCGTCTGTGCTTTCCACCCTTGGCTGCTGCTGCTGCTCTTCAAGTCTCCATGGCATCCAGCCCCTGCTCACACTGCTTCTCCTGGACCTTCCAATCAGCCCCAGGCAGAGCGTGCAGGGCGCACCAGCACATAAAAGCCCCTTAATGCTTGCCTTAGAAGTTTGTGGGCCCAAGCTCCCCCTCAGGCTACCTCAGGCTACCAACATGTCTTCAGGTGGCTCTGTGTGGCTCACTGTGCCTGCAACCCATTGCCGTGCCCCTCAGAGGAAGTCCTGGCTGGGAGCATGTTTGTTCCTGGGTGAGGACTGGAGGCTCACAGACTGCAAAGGGCCTCCGAGCCCACTGTGTGTTGGTAGCTAGAATGAGCCTGGTGTGGTCCCCAGGCCAAGCACTCCTCTGAACCCTGTTCTCCTTAGGACTGAAGGGGAGGTGGTGATGCAGCTGGGGGAGCCATGCAATTGATCTGCAGGTCTTAGGGTGCACTCTGGTGGCTGGTGCTGTTTCTGTCTCATGAATGTTAAGTGCTTCTCCCAGCTTCTAAGGATCCCTCCCCTGGCCCTGAATATTTCCCACTTCACCTCTCAATCAGTTTCTCCCTGTGGGGAGTCACAGAGGCCTGGGAATCTATGTAGGTGATTGCATTTGCTGACCTATCAACCCTGGCAGAGCTCCTCCTGGAAGCAGCGAGTATGAAAGCTCTAGGGATGTCCGGGGGCCAAGTGTAATGTGAGGACTAAGTCATCACAAGGCCAGAGGACGACGTGTCCCACCACAGAGAGAGGCTGGGTCTGTCCCTGGGAGCAGCAGATGGCTGTGTAGGAATCACTGAAATGCTAGAGCTAGCTAATGCCATGTGGCATCAGTCTACCAAGCTGCCTCCACTGGTCCACCTATCCATTGTTCTTGGACTTCGGCCACGCAAGGGACAGAGCATTGCCTGTCACTCCTGCATTTGCAGAAGTTTATCTGTGGGAGGTATGGGAGCAGAGGACTAGCAGGGTTAGTTTGGAACCAGGGAAGACATGCTTTCTCCATGTCCCTAGGTGGCTTCACTATGGGGCCTCTAGTCTTTGCATTCCATCCTCCTGAAGGACACCATGTTAGTTACTTTTCTATTGCTATGATAAAACATTATCACACTGGCTTGGTGGAACATGCCTTTAATTCTAGCACTTGGGAGGCAGAGGCAGGTGGATCTCTCATATATATATATAAAATCTCACTCTTAGTCCTGATGTGACTTGAAGAGCTGGGATGGATTAATGTGGGGATGGGGTTCCCCTTTTCTGAGGAGAAAGGGAAGGGAGAAAGAGGGAAGAGGAGTGAAGGGGCTGCAATTGGTATGTAAAATGAAACCCTTCCCCCCCCAAAAAAAAATCATCACTAAGGCAACTTATTAAAGAAAACATTTGATTTGTCTTATAGTTTCAGAGGGTCAGAGTCCATGATGGTGGTGTGAAGGAACAGCTGAGAGTTCAGTCTTAATCCCACAACCTCAGAGAGAAAGCTCCAAGAATCCCATGAGTCTTTTGAAATCTCAAAGTCTGCCCCCAGTGACACACCTCCTCCAACAAGGCCACATCCTAGGTAGGTTCTAGAGTGTCAGAGGCTGAGCTATGTCCTGGGGACTGTGCCTTCCTTTCAAATGCTGAAGGTGGAGTTCGAAGACATATTGGGACTAATGAATGAATTCGGAAATGTACTTAGAGGTGCCCAGCTTCCTCACTCTAACCTGTGAGTGATTCTCAACAAATTTATTGAGGAATGAATGATACAGCACAGGGACCAAATATGCTGAAACACAGAAAAGAGCAGCTTGTTTCCACCGAGCCGCATACATGCCAAGACATGTGGATCTCTGCGGCCAGCCAGCCTACTTGCAAAATGTCAGCCCTGAGAGAAATCCTGTATGAAAAGAAGAGATGTGGGTGGTACCTGAGGAATCATACCTAGGATGTACCCTTGCCTTTACAGATATGAGCGCCTGCGTCTGTCTGTCTGTCTGTCTGTCTGTCTGTCTGTCTCTCTCTCTCTCTCTCTCTCTCTCTCTCTCACACACACACACACACCCGGGGACGGGAGGGATAAGAGAGTCAACCAAATACTTAGAATATCTTTTATTTGTGGTGTTACACAGGAAAGTCATAGAACAGCTTGCTGCAGGGAAGAAGGCTGGGGAGGGAGGTGTTTAGGACGACACAGGTTGTGGGACACCACTGTGAACGATTTGCTAAGTGCTCCTTCCAGCAGGTGCTGGTGGAGGCTAGAGAGACCTCTCCTTCCCTGTGGGATTGGCTAGAGCCAGAGCCATGTGCCACTTTTAGGGTCTTAAAAAGGCAGGTGGCATCATGTGGGGACTAGGGAGGTAGCAGCCATGGATTGTTAGAAAACAGTACTACCATGTCCTCCACCAAGAAAACAGGGCCAGACAGAGCACACTGCAAAGATACTTGGGTGGAAACAGGTGACAGGAACGTCAGCCATCACTGGTCACAGGCTCCTTGGCTGTCCTGCGGAGTCTGCCTTATTCTAGGAAAAGAGTGCAGGAAGGTGAGCCGTTTGCAGCCATTGGATATGTAGGGACACACGACAGTTATTGTTGGCCACCCCGATGGTATGATGTCCACATCCTACATGGTGAGGGGTCCATGGGCTGCTTCAAGATGTTGGCTCCAGGAGGTGGGTGTTAGCAGGGCCGTGACCCATAGGTGGTGGAGCCCAGAGGAACCAGTGCCCACTTGCTGGCTGGCGACTGGTGTTGAGTGCTGGTGCAGAATTGCTTTGGTAGTTTTGTTTTTAAAGAAAATACCAAGATCAACCTTGGGGTCAGCATCTGAGGTAATAAGTTAGGAGGAAGCACCAAGCTGGGCGTGGTGGCACAAGCCTGTAATCCCAGCGCTTGGGAAGCTGAGGCAGGAGGTTTGCCACAAGTTGGAGGCCAGCCTGGGTTACATAGTTCCAGGCTAGACGGGGATGAAAAGTGAGACACCGTCTCAAACAAAAAAATGAAACAAATACAAAAGAATAAGCACCAAAGAGGCCTTTCCACACAGCTGCTGGGGGGCAGCGCGGGGGGCTCACAGATTCTTCATGCACACTTGGCAGCGGCTGATATGCGTGCGGATGAGGCCGGCCTTGAGTGTGTCGGCGGATGGTGTGCTCTGGAAGTTCTGCTCAGGGATCGTGGTCAGCCAGAAGCTGTACTTGTTAGCAAAGTAGTGGCAGGTCCCACGACCCCCGTTACACTCAATGAATGGCGTTGCACGGAAGTCCTCCAGACAGCTGCCCGGCGACACCAGGGACTGGCCGCCTCCTTCGTCCCCAGCTGCAGTATGCTGTGCAGAGAGCAGAAGATGGGGTGTGTGAGGGGCCCCAGGCCTGAAGCACCCAGGCGCCTCTGCCTGAGCGTGTTATTTACATACTTTTAAGGCAGAAACCCACTCTGTTGCCTAGCTGGTGTTGAAGTCATGGACTCAAACGATCGCTCCTCTCTTAGGGTCCCAAGCAGCTCAGATCAAGAGCATGCACCACCACTCCTACCTAGCTCTCACGTTGCCCAGACTGGCTCAAACTCTCTGTGTAACAGAGGATGACCTTGAACTCTTGCTGCTCCTGCCTCCACTTCTTGAGTTCTAGGCTTCCAGATGTGGGCTCCTATGCCCAGCTTATTTGGTCCTGGAGATAAAGTTCAGGGCATTGTGCATGCCAGACCAAGCCACATCCTTGGTCCCTGTGTGTTCACTAAGTCAATAACAGGAAAATCTGTCACCATAGACCCTGGGGGTCATGCTGGGCCTTCAGGGTGCTCAGTGGTGCTGAGGGGACTGGGCCTCATGCAGAAAGTTGCCCTGATGTTGGAGGGTGTTGCAGATGCAGGCATGGCATGAACAATGGCACCCATGACTGGTTGTTTAATGAAAGCTGCAGCCAGGAAATAGGCACAATCTGTAGATATGGCTGACTACATTTTGGTTAAAGAAAATGTAAAAGGCTATCAGTTATCCACCCAAAATGCCTAGTATATGGGAAGAAAAAACAAACAAAAAACGGAGACAGGCTGGGCTTGCTAGCGCCTGTTTTTTTTTTGTTTTTGTTTTTGTTTTTGAGACAGGATTTCTCTGTGCAGCTCTGGATGTTCTGCAATTTGCTCTACAGACCAGGCTGGCCTCAAACACAGAAATCTGCCTGCCTCTTGAGTACTGATATTAAAGGCATGTGCCACCATTGCCTGGCAGTAGCTCATGTTTGTAAGCTGAGGCAGGAGGTTTGCCAAGAATTCAAGGATAGGTTGGGCTATAGAGTGGGACTCTTTCAAAAAGAGCCAAAACTAAAACAAAACAAGGAACATTAACATATGGTGTGCACAGCACAGGGCCAGCCAAGTTGGGACCATGAGTGTAAGAGTCCGTACCCCAGGGTTCCAACTGGTGGATGCTTTTGAAACCAACCAGTCAGGGTATGCTGTGCACAGGTGTTCTATACTCCAGAAAGACCCTGTATAAGGGTCTCAGCACTTTGGATAGAATTCCTCCATTAACTTAAACTGTGGCAAACCAGGAAGTGTGGGCTTAAGTGCTAAGACCGAAAAATTGCATTTTGTGCGACTGCATGGTGGCAAATTAATCTTCACACTGAGGGAAGAAAGCTTGGCACATGGCTCAGCCCAGATCAACCTGAATTATAGTCCTCCACACCTGTTCCAGGTGCCCTTGTATGACCCACAACTTGAGCAACTGCCTGGTATGATTAACGTGTGTGTGTTCATATTGAGGTCACAGGTTGAAACTGGGTGTTTTTCAATTGGTTTCCACCTTAGTTTTTGAGCAGGATATCTCTCCTTGAATCTGGTGCTTTTTGACCTTGGATCCTACTGTCTCCTAGAATTGGGTTTACATACATGCTCTATCTCCCTGGTGTTCACATGGGTGCTGGGGATCCAGACTTTACCCACTGAACTCAAATCTTCAGTCCTGATTTGTTCTTCAAAATTTACATGTCCTTCCTGTGTCCCTACTAGGGTATAGATGAGGAGAGGTCCACCTGGTTCCATGCTCAGAGAATGGAAAAGCAGTACGTACCATGAGGAAAGAATATCCGATCCACAAACTCCGCCACCCAGCTGGGCAGTGGGGTATAGATACATCTTGGCTGTGGACGGCAATGGCCACGGCCGGGGCCTCGCACACTGAGCAGCGGCTGATGTAAGGCTTGATTTCATCCTCAGCCACAGGCATCATGGGCAGTGGGGCGGTGGTGGAGAGCCAGTAAGACTTGTCATTGCGGCTTGCATAATAGCAGACATCACCCGGGTGGCAGTACAGAAAAGGCATGGTGCTGAAGCGTGCCAGGCAGGAGCCCGCCAGCCCTGTGGGAGGGGCACATGAGAATATAGGCTGCCTCCTCCTCCTCAGCAGCAACGCACAGAGCTGGGCTGCGACAGGGGCCAGAGGCTCTCTCCAGCTCAGGAGGAGAGAAAAAGCAATCTTTTCACAAGGCAAAGCTTTCAGTCAGACAGAGCCCATCCTCAGCAAACCAGCAGGGACTGAGGCCTGCCCTCAACCTCCTGTTCCTATTGCTGTTTTGGGCTCTCTGCTTGCCTTTTCTCCATAAAATTTACTGTGGGAAAAGGGAACATGGACAGGCATGCCCACATTGCTAGCGTCCAGTTGGTATACTTCCAGGTGCTGGTGGCCCTGGTGTCACCAACACTGGCATACAGAACTATCCAGCCTTCCATGAGCGCTTTGGCCCTTTGAGGGATGGCAGGCAGGGATACTCACCCTCTTTCTCCCTGTGTGTTTTGTATTTTTTTAATTCTCTGAAGTCATGCTCACGCCCTTTAAAGGCGCACACACTCGCATGCCTGTTTTTCTAGCATCTGGGTGAAGAATTGATTTAAGTCCATCCCCTCACATCTCTGTCTGGCTCTGACTTATGTTCTAGGTTTGGGTCACAGAGCAAGAAAACTGAAGAAGTTGGAGCCTCCAATGGGGAGGGCAGTGCTTGGCTGGAGTTACGGGCGAGGCACGGATCCCACATCAAATGTGAGGGCCTGAGAGTGAGGCTGCAGGAAGGCTTCTGTTTCCATGGCCGACTCAGCCTTTCCTAGGCCTGGGGAAGGTGGGCCACATGGCTGGAAGAAGCTCATCTCTGGGGCTCACGACTTCACAGTGACCACCATAAAGCCTGGGAGCGGAGGTGGGGCTTGACAGCAGTACCTACCTAGGTCCTGGTTATGGGCTTTCTCCTGGCCCTCGAAATACAGCAGGCTGTACCCACTCCAGAGTTTGTTCATGCCCACAGGACACATGGGTTCCTGCTCCGTCTGGCTGTGTTTCACCAGGAGGTAGCCGATGCTGACACTGCGGCCTGGCATCCCTGGCAGGCCTGGGCTCCCTGGACGGCCTGGCTCCCCTAGGGCCCAAGAGAAAGTGGATATTGTTCAGCTGCCATGGGCCCTTGGGGCATCAGGGCAGAGGACAGCATCCTGGTTCATTTAGGATACCCTGTCTTCTTTCTCCCCAAAGCTTGGGGCTCAGGCTCTCTAGACCAAAAGCCTTAGGAAAGATAGACTTCAGTCAGCTCAGGACAATAATGATGGCACCAAATGAAAACAGAAAGGACTCAAAGCACAGAGGTCACAGGGGTATTCCCTCCAGGGCGAGCCGGGTGCATAGCAGAACTGGATGTCGTGGGGTAAGAGGTGTCAGGGTATAGTCAGCGCCTCTGGAACTGGGCCTCTTCCTCCCAGGATGACCACTTCTCAGGCCAGCAGCTCAGCTAGGTTGTTCAGGGTTAGAATTCTCTTCAGTAAGAGTGAGACCCAGCCACTGTAGCTGCTGCTGAGAGCCCTGGTTCTACCCAAGAGGTCTAGAGAGTATCGAGCCTGGCAACCAGCAGCCACTTGGCCCTGTTACCCACCATTCTCCCTGAGGCACACCCTCTGTCTGCTTTAGGACTCCCTTCCCCATCAAAGCCTCCTCCTGCCTAGGACTAACTCTGAGTTGTCCCTGCTGCAGGATGCGTGTCTCCATTCCACACACAGCTGCCACTACAGAGCACTCCTGGGTGGGTCTCTGTCCTTTGACCCGTACTGGTGACATCCTTTGTGTTTTGTTTTAGCTTAGCCGCCGCTGCAGCCCAGGCCAGGCCAAGATTAAAACAAATCTTTTTAGGGGGGTGTACAAATTGCTGCTACTTCTGGCCCATTTCTTCTTGCAGAATTACAAATAATTCTAAGAAATAACACAGGTCTTTACATCACCTGGGACATGCCTGGGCCAAAGCTGTGGCTGGCCTTAGGACCTCCCAACTCTGCCAGGTATCTGACTGTTCCTCGCCTGCAGACTGTTCATGGTGTCCCCACCCTCAGAAGAAATTCTGTCCTATCAGCCACCTATCACATACCTTCCTGGCCAACTGGGCCCTGGTGTCCCATGGGTCCTTGGTCTCCCCGGAACCCTGGAACAGCAGACACGCCACCTCTTCCCTGGGGCCCAACCTTGCCTGGAGCCCCACGGAAACCTGCAAGACACCAAGTAAGTGACCGTTACTAAAGCTTGCCAGTGTGGTGTCAAGCTGAAGAGGACATGGGGGATACAAAGCAAAAAGGACGGGGGCTTTTCCCCAGGGGGCCACGGGCAGCCAAGCCCAGAGCCCTACCTGGATCTCCAGGAGGGCCCTGAGGCCCTATCTCTCCCTGTGCACCAGGAAGGCCTCTCCTGCCCTGGGGACCCATGGTCCCAGGCTGGACAGCAATCTTCTGGGGGATGCCTGCAATGCCTGGTGATCCCATAGAGCCTGGTGCACCTGCAAGGCAAAGAGAAGCCATGAGTGTCGGGTACAGACAACGACCTCACTTTTCCACTTTGACCTTACCTGTTTCTTCTCAATGACACCCACCTGGAAGGCACACATCTGAACAGTCCCCCGACACTGACCACTTGACACTCCCTTCCACCAAGGCTCTGGAGCACTGTCAGCCTGCCTGACTTTTCTGTCCACTCTTTAGAGAATGGGGCACATGCCAGGCCTGAGCTGTACCCCATGGGCTCTGCAGACCCCACTCACCTGGGAATCCTTGGTCTCCTTTGGGTCCTTTGGGTCCTCTGTCACCCACGGTCCCAGAGGGCCCAACGTTGCCCATGAACCCTTGCTCACCCCTGGGCCCTGCAATGAAGACAGGATAGTCAAGACCAACACGCAGTATAGGCGTGTAGTCCCCTGCCCATGGCACCAGTCCGCACTGTTACCTTTCTCCCCTGGAAGGCCGTGCACACCAGGCTGGCCCTGGGACCCTGGGTCTCCAACCAATCCTTTGTCTCCGGGGAATCCAGTAGCTCCAGCACTCCCCTCGTCCCCTTTGATTCCAGGAAGCGCATTCGGCCCAGGTGGTCCTGGAGGGCCTCGGTAGCCTGAGGGCATAAGTCACAGCGTGGGAAGGTTACCTTCCTCAGTGGACCCTGTCCCTTTTTTATTTTTATTTTTTATTTTTTTATTTTTTTATTTTTATTTTTTTTTTTTTTGGTTTTTCGAGACAGGGTTTCTCTGAATATCTCTGGCTGTCCTGGACTCGCTTTGTAGACCAGGCTGGCCTCGAACTTACAAAGATCCGCCTGCCTCTGCCTCCCAAGTGCTGGGATTAAAGGCGTGCGCCACCACCGCCCGGCTCCTGTCCCTTTTTTAAACCTCAACCCTCCACACTTCTCCACCCAGAAGAGCATTCTCCTCTCTGCTCCTGTGAGCTTGACTGCTCAGGGACCTTCTGTATGTGGGACCACATTTACTTATCCCGTGTGACTGGGAAACTTAGCTGAGCATTCCGGCCCCATCCCTGTCATGGTGTGCATGTCAGAAATTCTACCCTGTTAAAGGCTGGCTATTGAACTGCAGTGTGCAAACTGCATTTTGTTTATCTCTTGTCTTTCACCAGTGGGCCCTCGGGCCGCCTCTGCCTCCTGAGTGTTTTAAATAATGTCCACAGGAACACTGACGTCCAAATAATTGTGAGCAGCTTTATCTTCGCACCATCTCTCTCCTCCCTAGTTCTGTTTTTCATGGATGGTCTCACTCTGTATTTCACGCTGGCCTGAGCTCCCTTATATTCCAGATGTTCTTGCCTCCCCTAAGTGCCGGGATTACAGGCATGTGCTACCACACCCAGCTCTGTCTCTTTTTAATACTTAGCTAGTTCATGGTGGACACGGTTGATGATTAAAGATACAAACACTAAATAGTGAGAAAGGAGAAAACTTTGAACATGTCTGAGGCTACCCAGGCAGGTACAGGGCTTATCCTGTCTTGTGATGTCATGGGGACCATGTTCCTTTGCCTGTCTGCACAGTATGTGAAATAAAATTGTTCCCCTAGACCTGCCAGACATCATAGCCCCTGCTCACCTTCCAAGCCAAATATTCCTGGTGCCCCTACATCACCAGGTGACCCAGAGATGTTGGATGGTGGAGAAATACCAGGGAAACCCTGAAGTCCTTGGCTTCCAGCTGGGCCACGTTCCCCTTGGGAGGAAAACAGAAGTTAATTTAGACTACCTGCTCACTTCCAAGGATTCTGTTTTCCTCTTGTGTTGTTCTTTCTAGAGGAACAGTGTCATAGAGGGACATGTCCTCAGGACAAGGAACATTTTAGGGGAGGAGGAGCCACATGACTTGTGTTCAGGAGGCTGGAAGCTGAACCCCTCTCTGTCCCACTAGCTTCCTCAGGCCACCATGAGTCCTGAGAGCCCACGTGAGGGCGTAGTCCTCAGACACTGTCCTGAGAGAACAGCGCCCATGAGGATGGGATACTGGAATCCATGAGTACAGCTAATTCAGGGACTTCAGTACCAAAGGCAAGTAGGAAGGGCAAGTTCTTCCTTCACCAACTGAGTGGGGCTGGAAAACGAGCCAACATTAGGATAAAATAATCTGGACCATAAGTACAGTAACAGAGATGAGCCAAGAGTTTGTGTCCATGGACTCTCCTTAGTGACCTTGGACATTCACGTGCTGTGGATCTGCTCATGGAGATAACACAGCTACTTACCTGGGGCTCCCCGCTCCCCTTTCTGTCCGGGAGTTCCAACAGGGCCTGGAAGTGTGTTAGCTTCTCCTGGTTGACCCCTGTCTCCAGTGGGGCCTGGGAACCCTGGGTCTCCATGGCTATCAGTACCTGTGATAAAATTACAAGAGCAAAGGTTGGCACCAGTTGCATCCATGCAGCGGAGATGGCCTATCTTGTGTGGTGTGACAATCCTTATCGTGTGAAGTAGAGAAACTGAGGCAGTCGCCACAATGTCTTCTAGCTCCCATCTCAGCATCGTGGAATTTGAGACTTAGAACATGGCATGCCCGTCTCTCTATGAACAGAAAAGCTCAGCCTTCAGAGAGTGTGAGATCATGGCAGCAGCTGGCTGTGCTTGGGGACCCCATCCCAGGGCTCCTGGCTCCGGTGGCTGCTCTCATGCCCCGCCTTTATTGCGTTTTAGAGATTTGATCTTATTTAAAGTATTTCCAGTTCATATGTTAGGTGCTCAAAGCAAAGCCAGAAGCGCAGTATAGTCTTAAAATAGTTGCCACAGCCTCACTATGACCGCTGTAACCTCACTACAGCTTCACCATGACGGCTGTAACCTCACTACAGCTTCACCAAGACTGCTGTTGTTTGCCCATTGAAAATGGAGCCCACATGCTGATGGGAACGTGAGTGCATGAATTTCCTTGCAGGTAGATGTATATTTAGTAATATAAAAAAATCTATAAAGGATAGTGAGATAGCAGTTATAGGATGGTGTTTTCCACCCCCTCCTGTTGCAGAACATTGGATCACATTGTGAACCCTGAGACTGTGAATTGAAAAAGCCTGTTCTATTGTGGCATGGCTCAGCCTTTAATCCTAGAGCTTTCTGCTTACTATAAAGAAGTACTTGTGGTATGGATCTTCCCTAGCACACACCTTTAATCTAAGAGCTTTCTGTACACAGGATCAAATAAAATAAAGTTTAACCTATGTCAAGAGGCAGAGCAAGAAACCAGCTGACCAGGATTAACAGAAAGGGGGGCCATTGAGCTGAGGGGTATTTAAGACAGTGTGGAGAAGAAGGAGGAACTTTTTAAGCTTTGGGCTTTTGGCTTTTTGTATGGAGTGCTTTGAGTGGAGTAGGAAGGTCAGCTGAGTGCTTGCTCTGCCTCTCTGAGCTAGCAGGTTTTCACCTTAGCATCTGGCTCCTGAGTCTTCATTGGCAAAAATCAAATGACTTAGATATTTTACTTTTTTTTAAAAAAAAAACAACACCCTTCTTGTTTAAATATATTAAAAAATTTCCCCACTGAATATGGATGATTTTTATAAATTGTAAAGAAGACAACAGATGGTCTGGCAATCCAGGCCGGAGCCCTCGTCTCCAAAACCGTGATGGGGGCTGGGGCTCCGTTGGGTACCTGGGGATCCGGGGAAGCCTTTAGTGCCTGGCAGGCCATGTAATCCGCTGATACCTCGGATTCCTGGAAAACCTGTGGGAAATTGGCTTACCATTAGTCCCGCCATGTAGGACAGCAAAAGGTTCTGGCTGGGAGTGGTCCCAGGACAATTCTAACATGGTTTTCTCTGTGCCTGTGAGCATCACTGACCTTTGTCTGACATGCAAACTGTCTCTCCTATGTGGCCTAGGAGCCTATGCATAAACAATTTTCAGATGTCTTAGGATTCTTAGAGCTGGAAGGGGACAAAGAGGCGCTGTCTCCGAGATGGCTGTCATGGCATATAAATGACTTATAAAAACTGAACTTGGGCCAGTGAGATGGCTAGTGGGTAAGGGTGCTTACTTCCATGCCTGACGGCCTGAGTTCAGTCTGCATATGGTGGAAGGAGAGAACACACTCCTGCAAGCTGTCCTTTTACTTCCCCTACATGTACCATGGCATGGCTTGCTCCCAATCAGTTGTGTGTGTATGTACATACACAATAAATGCAATAAAAAAATAAAGCTTTGCTTGGAGCAGAGAGCCTGGTGTTAACTTCCACTGTCTTGATTTCTGAGGCTAAGCATTTCTAAAAGACACAGAACACAGGTGACCGATGAGGTTGGGTCTACGTAGTCATGGGAGCCCATGGTTTTGTGTATGGATCTTGAAACCTTTAACACAGGCACACGACAGCCAGCAAGAGAACATGGGGACACCTGTCCACGTCCTTCTGAGCTGCTTAAGTACTGTGTAAACTGACTAAAGAAAGACCAGAGAGCCCTTGGAGCTTCAGGTCACTTTTCTGTAAGCATATCTCCTCTCTGCTGAAGAGTGTGTCTAGCCTTTTGGCCAGTGGTTTGCACAGCTGTAAACCCACACTCAGAGAGTCCCATGGACAGTTAGCCCCTGACATGCCTGCCCCTGTATACCCCTTGGGGCTCAGAGATGGCAGTCTACACAAAGGCTCCTATCCTTGCAATCTGGCAACTTGACCCTAAGTATTGGGGGTCACTTGTCTCTTCCTAGAAAGAGAATCCCTTACCTGGTAAACCTGGTACCCCTGGCAAGCCATAATCACCCTTGTCACCAGGTACTCCAATCCGTCCAGGCTCTCCCTGTGGCCCTTGCAGCCCTGTGAGCCCTGGAAAGCCTGTGGGGGAATGTGCAGGTCAGAGACTTTGCAGGTGGAGCAGGCTTCCGGGGCACCTCCCATGAGGTCCTCACTGGGCCATGTGCATTCCCCATTACCGGTGGTTCCCATAGCCATGTGGCATTGCCATGTATTGCTGGTCTCCACACAGAGCCAGGCAAGTGGGGAGCATATACAGAGCAGTCTCCTGGAGCTGAGTGATTTCAGTGGAGAGGGAATGCATTCCCCATTACCGGTGGTTCCCATAGCCATGTGGCATTGCCATGTATTGCTGGTCTCCACACAGAGCCAGGCAAGTGGGGAGCATATACAGAGCAGTCTCCTGGAGCTGAGTGATTTCAGTGGAGAGGGAAATGTCAAAGGTGTGTAGCTCCTTGATCCTGGTCTCAGGAGGCCACACCCCTGGGCAGGCTGTGGCTGCAATCTTACCTGTCTGTCCTTTAAGTCCAGGAGAGCCCTGGGCTCCGGCCATGCCTGTTATCCCAGGAAATCCAACATCACCCTCAGCTCCTTTCTCTCCAAAGAATCCCTTGAGACCTGGAACCAGAGATTTGCTGTGCGGTGCAAGTGACACATATTGACATGTGTGCTGAACCTGCCACCTCCCAGACACCTGCCACCTCCCAGACACAAGGGCTACTTCTAGCTACAGTCTCTTGCACAAGGGGATGGGCAGAGATTTGTGGAGTTTACCCTCCAATTCAGCAAGTAATTCAGATTCATTCGTGCCATTGGCTTTGAAGACCTCAGCCATTCACTGGAGTCTCTTATGACTTTACATTTGGCAAGCTCTGGGCTGTTGGCCACTGAAGCAGCAAAGAGTAACTGGTGTACCTTGGGTTCCGGTGACTCCTCGCTCCCCTTTCAGTCCTGGGCTTCCTGGTAAGTCCACAGTATCCCCAATATCACCTGCAACATGCAGAGAGGATAGTGAGATCAGGCTTTACTGCTGGGAAGTAATTAGCATTGGACCTTCTATGGTGTAATCTGGCTCCAAATACCCAGCAGCACCCAAGCCTGATGGCACCTCACATAGCCAGGAGCTAAGCTCTGGCCTCCCTGCTTCCACGGGTCCCAGTGACACTCACCAAAGTCCCCAGTAGGGCCAATCTCGCCAAAAATCCCTGCTATTCCTGGAGCACCCTTTTCACCCTACAACAAAATCAAGCAGAAGTAACATGAGGCTTTATAATCTGAGACCCCAGGACACGGGTGGTGGTGGCTGGTGAGTATTCAGGCTGCCACTGACATGCACAGGGAACCTTGTCCTTATATTGGCTCATGGGTTTTACAAGAGCCTTCACTGCTTCCAAATCTGAGGCTCCATCCCAGAGCAAAGGAGGGAATGGATTTCATAGGACAAGTTGAGCAGAGGTACCCACTCACCCGGCTTCCTGTGAATCCTGGGAACCCAGTAATTCCAGGAGGGCCAGATAACCCGGGAAATCCTGGCAAGCCTGGTGTGCCAGGGACTCCGATATCTCCCTTGATTCCTTTGATCTGGCCGGGCCTCCCAGGTAGTCCAGGGATTCCAGACAGTCCGGGGACCCCAGGCATTCCTTGGATACCTGTAGGAAGAGCAGGGAGTGAGGCCTGGTGAGGTCAGGACCACTGTCCCTATGCCTGCAGCTGCATTCTAGGGATATCGCCCAGTGTCCAGGGCTACAAACCACAACACAGAAAAGGGACAAGGCTCTGGTATCAAGAAGAGCCAGGAGTCCAGCTGTAGATACGCTCAGGTGTGGGGAGACTTAAAGCACAAAGTAAGCCTGGCAGGGCTGCCCTGCAGTCAAGTCAGAGCGGGTCAGGGCTGGCGTCTTACCTTTCAAGCCCAGGTAGCCTTTAAGACCCATTGGCCCCTCATCTCCCTTTTCTCCTTTAATGTCCTTCATTCCTGGCAGGATGAGAGGAGGTGGTCCTGGGGGACCCCGGTCCCCGCGGTTTCCTGGAAGAGAACAGAATTCTGTTATTTCCCATGACCCCAGGGATGGTGAGGGAATCAAACACTAAACTGGTCTTGTCCTCAGAGCTCTGGCTGCTGAGCACAGGGAACTCCAACCCTGGAAAGGTCTAGGAGCCACAATGAGGGAGGAAGACTGCAGAGCACAGGACAACTGTGTTTCTAATTTAACTGGATTCTAATTTTTAGCCTTCTGTTCTGTTTTGCTTTGAGATAGGGCTGTCCTGGAGCTCACTGTGCTGAGATCTTCTCTCCAAGTCCTGGGATTATAGGCATACACACCATGCCCAGTCCTGATTTAATTTTCAAAGATCAACTTTTGTTCTATGTCCTGAAATATCTAGGTTAGTGTTAAAATCTTGGAAGAAATATTTTGCTTTAAAAATCTGTTAAATTCATAACTTTTAGCTAGGTGCAGTGGGATTAGGCCTGCCATTCCATTGAGGCAGGAGGTTTGAACCCCAGGAGTTCAAGACAAGTAAGTGCAGGCAACATGGTAAGAGTCCATCTCAAGAAAACAAAACGGAATACTAAAACGAACAAACAAACCCAGTTCTTTGGGAAGTTTTTTTTTTTTTCCTTTCTCTTCATGGATTGAGCCCTGATCGTCATGCACAGTATGCAAGAAAATGACTTAGCTACAGCCCTGGCCCTAACCCATAAGACTGCCTTTATTGTCACTGTTTTGAGGTAAGGTCTTGCTATGGCGCCCTGGCTGGTCCCCACTCACTATGTAGAGTAAGTTGTCTCCCAACTCACAAAAAGTCTGTCTCTAAGTTTCCTTTCCTTTGTTTCTGTCAGTTCTTTTTAAACATCTTTGTTGATGTAAGGTTTATATGCCAAACAACTCACTGGTTTTTGTTTGTTTGTCTTGTTTTATTTGTTTTTTTGAGACAGGGTCTCATCATGTAGCTTTTGCTGTCCGGGATCTCACTATGATTGTGTACCAGGCTGGCCTTGAACTCACAGAGATCCGGATTGCCTCTGCTTCCTAAATGCTGGGATTAAAGTTGTGTATCATTATACTGGGCTACAACTCATTGCTTTAAAGAGAGGAGTTTAATGGTTGCCAGTGTATTCAGCTGTGAAGCCATAGCCAAATCTAACCTTAGAAGAGAGAGGATTAAGCCCTGAATCATTACCAGCTGTCCTCCTGTCGCCCACCCCAGCGCTTGGAAATGGCTTATTTATCTACTTTTATCTACAGGCTTGCTTATTCTGGACAGTTCACACACATGGAACTATGAGAGCCTGAAGCAGGGTTTCCTCCTTGTTCATTCTTGCATGTTCTGTCCTATGTCTACGCCACATTTTATTTATCTGTGGGTGGGAGGATGTTTGGATTGTTTCCATTTCTGGTTATTCTGAATAAGGCTGCTCTGAACACTTGTGTAAAAAAATCTTCCCAGAGATAAGCTTTCAGTTATCTTTTCCAAGGAGAATTTCTTGGTAGCTCCATCTTCATCTGTCCTTCCTTTGCCAACGGCACATCCCGTTTCCTCTCTCTCTCTCCCTCTTTTTGAAGCAGGGTCTCACTATGTAGCTCTGCCTACCCTTCAGTTCACTATGTAGATCAGGCTGGCCTTGGATTTACAGAAATCCAACTGCCTCTGCTTCTTGAGTGGTGGGATTAAAGGTGTGTGCCACCATGCCTGGCTGCATTGCCCCCTTTTCAAAGCACATTTTTCCCCACTCTTGTCTCTCCGCCTCATGCTTGCTGTGGTACAATTACGATGGAGTGGGCTTTTGTGACAGTCTTGGTTCTTAACACCACTGCTAATTTTGCTCTGGAGGCTTCCCTCTGGAAGCGTTGTGTGATTCATTGTCAGTGTGGGGAGGAAGTGGAATTAGATACTGTGCTCATCCGATTGGCTATTTTCAGCTTCCAGCTTTGCTGGCTCTGAATGCTGAGGCCTGAGAGAGCTCTCCCAGAAGCGTGTGCTGCCACAAAGGTGAACCACCGTTCCCTGAGGAGGATCTTTTTGTTGTTATTTGATGCTTCTGAGGCGGACCCAAGGGCCTCATGCTTGCTAGGGATGGACCCAAGGGTCTTTGTGCTTGTTGGAGACAGATCCAACTGGCCGTATGCAATGCCACTGAGAGCAATCCCTTTTCTGTTTTTTTTTTTTTTAGACATTTAAAATTTTTTTACTTTTTATTTTTAAAAATTATATTAAAAAAGTTTTTTGTCCTTTGAGTCAGGGTTTATCTGTGTATCCCTGGCTGTGTTAGACTCACTTTGTAGACTAGGCTAGCCTTGAATGCATAGAGATCTGCCTGCTTTTACTTCCTGAGCGCTCGGATTAAAGACGTGTGCCACCACGCTGGCAACACTTTTATTTTTGAGACAGGGTCTCACTAAGTTCTTCAGGCTGGCCTGGATCTCACTGTATCTCCCAGTGAAACTTAAACTTTTCAGCCTCTTGCCTGCGTCTCCTAAGCACATACCACTACAGAGATCACTATCATGCCCGGCTCATTTGCTTGCTAATTAGCATGTATTGTACAAAATCATAGGATTCATCAGGACGTTTTCATACACACACATGGCACACTTTGATCACAGCTGCCTATCCCGTTTTCCCCTCCTTCTAGTCCCCTTTCTCTTCCTGTCCTTGTATTTTCATGGTGTGCACACACATGCATACACACAACTATGCATGTGTGTATGTGTGTGTGTGTGTGTGTGTGTGTGTGTGTGTATATTCATTCTACATATGAGAGAAAATGTGATATTTGGATATTTGCCCTGCTGAGTCTGGCTTATTTGCCAAACACAGAGACCCCTGGATCATAAGCAAGACCATACCTTTAACACCTGGCTCGCCAGGCAGGCCCTTCAAACCAGGAACTCCAAAAAATCCAGCCTCTCCTTTGATTCCTGGGAACCCTGGTCTTCCCTTGAGCCCCAACATGCCCTGAAAGCCATCCATTCCAGGTGACCCTCGATCACCTTTGGAGGAAGAGGAGAAGAAAGTTAGGGACCAAGTGTGTGGGACATGCCACTCTCTCGTATCCTTGACACTGTAGCCATGTCAGTCACATGACAGCCTGCTAAGACCCTTACCCTGAGCAGGGATTTCTGGGAAAACCACTTTCTGAGAGACAATGTAGGGCCCAGCTGCCTGCAGATAAGAGCCCATGGAAGTCAGATGGAAGATGGTATGAGGGTGGCATGGGAGAAGGGTCCCATGACAGTTTTGAATGGATCCCACAAATGAAAATGACCCCAGTTCTGTTCACAGCATGGGCAGATGCCAGGGGCTGTGGGGAGGTTTCTAAGGTACTTCCAGTAACTTCTCCCCATGAAAGATCACTTACAATTGTTTCAATGTGTTTTAAGAATTCAGCTCCAGGGGCCAGGTGCTCAATAAAAACACCATCATCCTGAGATCTGAACCTGTTTCAACAGTTTCTGTCTAGAAACTTACCTGTGCTGATAACCCTGAGGGAAAAGCACCTTCCTAGGTAAAGTCACAAAATGGCTTGCTGAGGGACATTTAACAACATCAGCTAGTGTCCTGGGGTCCTGTGGCTTTAGGCCTGCAGGTGTGTGAGGTCAGCCTCTAGCCAGCTATTGGGGACAAGTCAGACTCAGCTCCAGTAAGGAAAGTCCTTGCATGGGTTCACATTTACCTTTCTGCCCAGGGATGCCAGGCATCCCCGCCATTCCTTTAAATCCAGGGTTTCCAGGATGACCACGTTCGCCTGACATACCCGCGTCTCCTCTGTCCCCAGATAGACCTTTCATGCCCACAGGGCCAGGGACACCAGGTTCACCAGGCTCACCCCTGTCTCCAGGCAAACCTATTAGAGAGAGAAGCAAAATTAGAGGGCATAGGGACACCCTTATGATGCCTTCGAGAAGACAAATTTCCTTGGAGGAAAACCAGAAAACTGTCCCAACAGAGAAGAAGAGCTTAAAATACGGCCCATGAGCACTGCAGGGATAGACTTCCCAGAGAGGTCACTCGACAAAGCTGAGGGCTGACTGTGAGGGGTCAGGGTCCCATGTGGTTCTCCCCAGGTTCCATAGGTCTCCTAGTTCCGTAAACGGGGATCCACGTTAATGGGATATCGTGGCAGGGATCCGCTGGCTTTGACAGGTGCAGTGACCCAGGGTTAGCTGCGAGCTTGAGATATACTTGCCCGATTCCCTGCTCAGTCCTGACTCTAGAAGACTACTAACTACTGTTGTTCCCCACCTCTGTCCCTTGCTGAGGAGCTGGTGGGTTTTAGAGCCTTCCCTTATGACCCCCGCTTGGAATTCATCACCTTCTACCCTGTGCCAATCTCCTTACCCACACACACCCTTGTCCCTCTCCTTCAAATAAGATCAGCCCGGCCCTGGGGTGCTTGTGCCTCTGTTTGGTGGCTCCCTAACTCTTGTGTCCTCTCCCAGACTCTAGCACCACCTGCCTCCTTCTGTGTGCCAGGGTCTTCCTATCTGCCCGACTCCTTGGCGACTGAAATAAGCAGCTCCCAGCTCCAGCCTCTCCCTGACTTACCCTGCCCAAACACAAGATTGTTCAGAGTGAGATCATCTACCTAATAAAGTGTGGCTCATTTAGATCAAGGCCTTTGTACTTTTTTCTCATGGATCTTTATAGACTATGTGTGGGACTAGGAGCTGGTAAGCCCTTGGGAACATGTTAGCAGAAGGCTATTCAGAACTTGCCATTTTGTAAACTCAACTCAGGCAGCAGCATGGGACACAGGAAATCTGGCTTCTTCTGAGGCCTAGGCAGCAGTTTTGGACACAGACAAGGCCACATATGGGGACCCTTGAGACCAGGACACCAGGAAAGGCCTGATTTGCAAGGGGTAGGGGGAGTCTGTGTGCACGGTTGATTGCCTAAAGAGACAGTGAAGGCCTCCGCAAAATTCTTCCTGACTATGGCAAACCAGGGAACACCGGAGGATTAGAGATTTTTTTAAAGTTCAGGAGTTAAAAAAAGGTTAGGGGTAAAGTTTCGTTAAGAAGGGTAAAATCTTTATACTTAAAAGGTGTTTGTAATGAGCAAAAGGGAAAATTAGGAAGCTAGATGCAGTGGCTTACACCTATAGTCTCAGCATTTGGGAGGCTGAGGCAGGAGAGTTGCATGAGCCCAGAAGTTTGAGATCAACCTGGGCAACAGTCAGACTATGCCTCACAAAATCACAATAAAACAAAACTTAGGAAGCGTTTGTTAGTCCATGAGATGCAAAAGCCTCCGTCAGCTTTGTGCTGAGTACACTAGAGGAGCTAACCTCTTCTGGGTCCCGCAGCTCGCCATTGTCCACCCTTTGGACGTCTGCACCCCTGAGCACCTTCCCAGCCACTACTGAATGTTGCCTCTCCAGATCAAAGCAAGGGTTTTGAACCTCTGCAGTGGAATTTTCTCTTTTCTCAAATAAAATCACACCTAGGCTCTCAACATACATGACAGGCGGCCAGGCTGAGCTGCCCACTCTGGTGGCTTAAATTCTTTTTGATAAAATATAGGACGTTTTTGGAACTGCTTGCAGTTCTTGGGGGTTCCTTGGAACACATCTTGAGGAAGCCCCTGGGAAAGACTCCATCAGGTTGGTTGTTAGCACCAGTGAGGGCCCCATACATTCCTGGGGTGCTGGAGTCTTACCTCCAAAGCCAGGGGAGCCTGGCAGCCCCAAGGGCCCTTCTCGGCCAGGAGCTCCTGGGAATCCGTGCTGCCCTGGGGGTCCGGACTGTCCTGGCTGTCCCACAGGTCCTGGGAAGCCTGGCTGGCCTTTAAACCCTAGCATTCCAGGCATCCCTTGGCTTCCTGCAGAAATCAGACAAGAGCTGTGAGGCCTTCTCGGCTTGTTCATCACATACAGAATTTACTTGATCAGACCCAGTCTCTAAAAAATATAAACAGGAGTCAGTCAGGACTGAAGAAAGTCTACCCACCACAAGGGGGAGCAGAGAGTAAAGCCACAAAGACACTAGGAGACCAGCATCCTGAGTGTTTCCTTCTGCTATGTGAGTGTTCCAGGAAAGAGAAACTCACTTGATGCTGCGCTGTAAATCGTTCTCTCGTCTAGCTCTTTCAGTTTGGCAGTGTTAGCATTCAGCCACATTAAAAACTATTCTTGAGGATGGGTCAGATAGTCCAGTGGTTAGACCTGAGTTCACTTACCAGCACCCAGTGACTCCAGCTCCAGGGCATCTGACACCCTCCTCTGGCCTCCTTGTGTACCCGCACTCACTTGTCCCTTCCCACAGACACACCCACATAATTAAAAATACAAGATAAATCTTAAAAATATTTTCTTTGCAAACACTTAGATGGCTGTGTGAATACAGTGTCCAATCATGGACACAATGGGGTGTGTTCTGTTCTCTCCCACGAGTCACCTGCTCTCAAGGCAGTTCTATGAGGAAGAGTGTGTGTGTGTGTGGGGGGGGATCAGTGTACACATCCACGGTTGTTACAGATGACTTCTTCAGTACCCTAGACTTTGATGAAGCAAGCCAAAGCAAACACAGACCATTCTTAGTGCATTGCACTAATTCACTAATCTGCTGATGTGCCCCCACCATCACTCCTCACACTAAGGCAAAAGCAGGAGCCTTGCAGATGGGGTAAGGGAGTGGTGTGGGCTGTACTTGTATGCTTTTGATTATTCACAGCACTTATTGTTCCTAGCCTTGGCTTTTTAGTAGTTTTATTCTTTGGACATTTTGCTATTTTTCTTGCAGATGTTAGTCCTCCTTATGAGAAGCATACTAAGCTTACACTGTCGAATTTTCCTTCATATGAACTTAAGCACACTGCTCAAACTTTAATTTTGGTTTTACTACATAGATAATTAACATGTTTCTGGAAATGGGACACATTTTGGTATGCTGTGATATGCACGCACATGTGAGTTCATGTGTGTGCATGTGTACACATGCAGTTTCTTCTTTTGTGTTTGTCATGTCCTGCCCTGCTCAGTGGCTAGTTACTATAGGCATCTATTTTCTTCCAATTTTTTCTTCAGCAGTTGGTCTCTGACCTCCTTATATTTGGACGTTTTCTCCTTTCTTTTTAGAGTGTACAGGTCAAGGTCTGACCTGTGTATTCACTCATTGAACCTATAGCCACGCCTCTGGATGGTCAGTGGGAGGAGATTCGGGGGTGCATGTAGAAAGGACTAGCTCTGTCCTGGCTCCCACAGGACCTGAGGTCAGGCCCTCTGACTCTCTAGTGACTGGGGTTTATCACCTTGTCACAGGGAGAGGTTGAATGAGCAAGTGCAGGCTTGCAGTAGAAGTCTGGAGCGGAGGTCAGCATGGTGGCTCAGGCATGTAACCTGACCCTTAATTCAGAAGGACCGTGAGCCTGAGGCCAGCCTGGGCTACATGGTGAAGCTGTCTCAAGAAAATAAGTGAAGAATAAAGAAAGAAAGAAAGAAAGAAAGAAAGAAAGAAAGAAAGAAAGAAA
>CAJQZJ010033015.1:6549324-6629673 GCA_907164525.1 Lophiomys imhausi | reverse complement strand
AAAGAAAGAAAGAAAGAAAGAAAGAAAGAAAGAAAGAAAGAAAGAAAGAAAGAAAAGGGTTTGAAGCTAGGCTCCCTGAGGAACATAGATGCAATGCTGGCTCCCTTATTCTATCTTTAGAGTGAAGAGCTGGTGGGGGGTAAGTTGGTAGGAAGGGTCTTGCCAAAGCAGGCAGGCAACATGGTAGGCTGGTGAGTCTCAAGAGAACATCAGGCCCCCTCTCTGACAAGCACATTGGGCCACAAGTGATCTGACCACAGGTGAAGGCCCAACCAGCAGTTTCTGGGATATGTCCTTCCCACTCTTCAGACTACAGGTCTGAGGAGAAGGCAGCAAGCCTGCATGGTGAGGCCCAGGAACTCAGAAAACAGAACAAGGCCACATTCTCTCACAGATACACTTCAGGCTTCTTACCAATGCCCCTGAGGACCATGCCCAGCAGTGCAGCTGGGACACACCCCTCCATCTGTCAAGTGACTCACCTCTGAATCCTGGTGGTCCTATTTCTCCTGGGAGCCCTTTTAGCCCAGGCTGTCCTGGTAGTCCAGCATCTCCCCGGGGCCCAGGCTGAGCCCCTAGGACTTCTCCTGGAATCCCTCTGTCTCCAGGGGGTCCAGCTGGTCCTGGAAGTCCAATAGGGCCTGGGGGTCCATCTGGGCCAGGGAGGCCTGAAGCACCTTTGGATCCTCGGGGTCCCATGAACCCTAAAACAAAACAAGAGTGGCACCCTTAGTCAGGAGTCTACATTATCATGTTATGGCATAGATAGTGTTGACAAGAGTTGAGAAAGGGCCAGGATATTGTGGCCCTTTAGGAAGGTATCTCTGCAGCCTGAGAGTCTGCCCACTGCCCTCTCACAGAGCCTGGACCTCTCGATGTCATCAAACTTCCTTGATTCCCTTCACTATCAGCTTTCAAACTCTTTGCTGTATCAAAATATGGATGGATTGATGTATATAGACCCCCAAACCTAGAGATAGTGGTCAATGGGGAGTAAGCAGGAAAGCTGTGGAAGCCGTCACAGGGACAGTCTGTGTGGCACCGATCAGACTGTGTGCTTAATCTTTTTATTTTATATGTCCACCAGGCTGGCCTCTACTCACAAAGATCTGCCTGCCTCTGCCTCCTGAGTGCTGGGACTAGAGAGGTATGCACGACATGCCAGGGTCTGTGTGCTAATTCTTAATTTTATCTACCCATTTGGCTAAGGAAATCCTGGGGGAACTGGAGAGATGACTCAGTGGCTGAGAGCATAGGCAGCTCTTGCAGAGGACCTAGGTTCAATTCCCAGTATCCACATAGTGGCTTACAACTGTCCTTAACTCCAGTTCCAGGGGATCCGAGGCCCTTTTCTAGTCTCTTTGGGTACCAGGAATGCACATGGTGCACATTCCTACATGCAGGCAAATGCTCTTACACATGAAAAAAAAAAAAAAAAGCTTGGAGAATTAGTGAAGTACATCTTGGTGTTTCCTGAAACAATGAGGTCACCACGGAACTGAACTAATCAATATGTTAATCCTTTTATGGATTAATAATAACACAACAGCATTTTTGGGAGGTGGTAAAGGTAGGATATGGGGCCTAGTTGGGGAAGTAGGGATATATTAATGTAGGTGGAAGAGGACATGGTCTAGCTTCACTGTGAAAGATATAGGTGGTTTCCTGGCCACCTTGATGTGACAAGCTCTGCTGTGTTCTGTTCACCCCACCACGATGAATGCATGCCTATGAAACCATGAGCCAAAACAAATTCTCCTCATTGTGAATTGTTTTCTCAGGTGCGCAGGTCATGCAAACCTAACTACAGAGTGGTAACCAATGGTGACAGGGTTGTCTGTATGTTCAGAATACTCTCGGGGGAGGACATGTTCGCTATCCACTGAGGAAAATCTCCCCGTGTCATGTCTCCTGTTTATGTAAGATTTCTGGCACAATACAGTACAACACCAGCGATAAAAGTCAAGGATTTTTAACTTCTCAAGAGCACGGACAACAGTTGTCAACAAGTGTAACTGGAATAGATTTTTTTTTTTTTGAGACAGGGTTTCTCTGTGCATCCTTGGCTGTCCTGGACTCATTTTTGTAGACCAGGCTGGCCTTGAACTCACAGAGATCCACCTGCCTCTGCCTCCTAAGTGCTGGGATTAAAGGCGGGTGCAACCATGCCCGGCAATTACAGACAGCTGTGAACTGCCATGTGGGTGCTGTGATTTGAACCCGGGTCCTTTGGAAGAGCAGCCAGTGCTCTTAACCACTGAGTCATCTCTCCAGCCCCTGGAGAGATTTTAAATCCTGGAAGATAACTGAGCTGGGGTGGACCTGATCGCACACACGAGCCATTTCCTGAGCATAAGGATGCAGGCCATTTGGACTCACCTGGGGGTCCTGGGAAGCCTTCACGACCTGGGTCTCCTGGAAAGCCCTTGAGCCCCTGTGCTCCAGAACCTCCTGGGAATCCTGGCATTCCTCTGCTGCCTTTGACACCTAGACACCCAAGGCAACCATAGGCACGTCAGATCCTCCAAGGGCCAACCGGACATGGTCTAGCTTCACTGTGAACCAATGAGGTCTATCAAGGAACTTAAAAGTGATGAAGCTGGGGAAGGTCAACATAAGGTGACTCTCACTGGGCAGAGCAGCGGCCCAGTGCTTACTGTGTACACACACGTACACACACGTACACACACGTACACACACACACACACACACACACTTTTTTCAAGACAGGGTTTCTCTGTGTAGCCCTGGCTGTCCTGAAACTTGCTTTATAACCAGGCTGGCCTCGAACTTACATAGATCCGCTTGCCTCTGCCTCCCAAGAGTGCTGAGATTAAACGTCCAGCACTATGTACATTCTTTACAGTGTGCATAAGAGCTTGCTTCCCTGGAAAGTGATCACAGTTGTGGCATTTTTTTGGATGGTGGAACCCCATTGTGTCCAGAGGTGAGTAGGCAGGCAGGGTCAGTGGAAGGGAAAAACCCAAGATGAAAAGCAGAAACCTCAGGGCATGACATGAAGGCTGAATATTACCTGTGGGGCCTGGGGGCCCTGGCTGGCCAGGTGATCCTGTGGGGCCTCCAACACAACCTGGAGACAGAGGAGACGTGGGTGAGCTGAAGTGCTGTCATGCTGAGGCTCGTTGTCTGGGTACCACTGTGGTCAGAAGCAGCCAGGCAGACTGGCTACCATTTAATGTCCGGATTAACTTAATGACCTAATTACTCCTGGTTTTGATGAAAATGAAAGTTGAATTTCATTGTGTAAAGAAGTCAGAATATTAACATAAATTGCAAATGAAATCAGTCGAATAATAACTGGTACTGTGCTGGCAAATACTATTTCCCCATAGGGGACAATAGCCCCGACTTAGCCAAATCATTGTGGGTTCCCACAGGTTCAAGAGGACAGGTTTCTTCCATCAGAAAACATCTGTCTGGACTGGAGAGGTGGCTCAGAGGTTAAGAGCAATGGCTGTTCTTCCAGAGGACCTGAGTTCAATTCCCAGAAACCACATGGTGGCTCATAACCATCTATGATGAAATCTGGTGCCCTGTTCTGGCCTGCATGCATACACGCAGACAGAACACTGTGTACATAATAAATAAATAAATCTTAAAAAAAAGAAAATATCTGTCAGCAGATGGACATACTTTGTGATCTCTAAAGAAGTTCTTTGTGAATTTGAATTGTTCAGTTAGCTACAGTGATAAGTTTGAGTGTTAAACCTGGTATTGAATAGGAATGAATAGGTTTGAATAGGAATGGCCCCCATAGACTCTTATATTTAAATGGATGGTCTTTAGGGAGTGGTGCTGCTTGAGAGAGATTGGGAGGTGTGGCCTTGTTGGAGTAGGGGTGGCCTTGTTGGGGGAAGTGTGTCACTAGAGGTGGGTTTTGGGGTTTAAGAAGCCCAAGCCAGGCCCAGTGTCTCTCTTTTCCTGCTGCCTGTGATTTTGAATTTTGAACTCTCAGCTACCTCTCCAGCACCATGTCTGCCTGCGTGCTGCCATGCTTCCCACCATGATGAAAATGGACTAATCCTTTGAAACTAAGCAATTCCTAATTAAATGCTTCCTTTTATGAGTTGTCTTGGTCATGACATCTCTTCACAGCAATAGAACAGTGGCTGAGACACCAGGGCTGCTCATTCTCCTGGGGCCTTGGATGTTGAATCTCAGCCGGCCTCTCTGCTGAGTGACCTGTACTAAAGAAAGATGTCTTGCAAGTATAGCCATTCTAGGAGTCACTCTTCCCATCTGCATGAGAACACAGGCCAGGTTCCCATGGGGCACTTGCCATCGGGTCTCATATTTTACCATCCAAAGCAGTGACACAGTTCTAGAGCCACTAGCTCTCCATCATCATACCTGGCTGAACGACCACTTGCTGGCCATCTTCAATAGGCCTTTTCACACCTGTATCACAATCTGGAGAGACACAAACAAAGAAGGAGGCAAGATCAGAACCAATGAAAGCCACTGACTTACTTGTGTGTGTATATGTGTTTGAGTGTGCATTTGTGTATGGGGTGCTGTGCAGGCTGGGTGTGGGTGACCTCATTTGCCCAAAGAGGTCTACATTCCAGCTGCCTAGCAGAGAAGACGGTCATCCCAGGGACCCTGTGGTGCACATTTGCTCCGTGTGGTGTGAACAGATGTGGAGTATGATATGATGCTCCTGTCTGATTCCCTGGTCACACATGCATGGGTCTAGAGGAGTAGGGGACACATACATGCTGACTGTCCCAGGACTCAGGAGGACAAGGGCAGGACTCCTTCATACCTATCTGTCCTGGGATTCCTGGGAGACCTGGAGGACCAGGGAAGCCTGGAGGTCCTGGAAATCCAGCATCTCCAGGGAAACCACGCTCGCCTTTTGGGCCTGGTAAGCCCTGTCCTGGAGGACCCACCTCTCCTGGAAAGCCCTTGGTTCCAGGGACACCAGGGAGACCTGCATCCCCTGGAGGGCCTTTGACACCATCGCCCTGTAAGAGAATCCCAGTTACCTCCAAATGCATACCAACATCAGAGCCAGCTACGGCTTCCCCATTTCCCTTCCCCATTTCTCTGGAATCCTGTGCTGTAGGTCAAGAACAGGACAGCTGGGAGGAAAATGTCTATGCAAGTGATCAAGTTGAAGTTAGAATTTACAACACTGCATTTCAGCACAGTGGAGGGTCAGCCCAGGGGACATGCATTTATATTCCGGACCGTGGGCACAGGAACTCCAGTCATCTGTTAGGGTTGGCGTGTGTGACATGTCTGCTGTTCATGAGGGACATCACATCATTAGAGGAAAGGGAGCTAGTTAGATGAGAAGGAGCTGTGTGCTCTTAGAATAAGGGGCGTCTACAGGGTTGGAATGAGGACAGGTTAGGGGTCCTTTCCAGCGGCATCCCCTTATGGTGATGATACCAGCCAGGTGGGGACACTTGGGTGGGCAATGGAGGGATAATGGTTGGGAGTAGTGAGCTCTGGGCAGTGGAAAAAGGAAATGGCTACACGGCAGCACCCAGCAGGGCTCCAGTGTCAGCACTAGGTATGGCTAATGAGATGCTGCATGACCCTACTGAGTCCTGGGTGAAAGGGGGAGTTCTCATGGTAGGTAGGCAGGAGCTGATGAGAGGTCTCCCTGCCCATGACATCATTTGCATTTTCTCTTTTGCATCTGAAGGTGAGACAGTATCATGGGAGGGTCGCTGGGCCAAGCTCTCTTTCTGTTTGTCGGGCCCTCAAGGCATGTGCACACCCATTGTTTAGCCCCTCTAGTGTGTTTGTGGAGTTAACAAACAGGACTTCCCATTTCATAGGGCCACCAGAAGTCACAGAGTGGACAGCTCAGACTTAGGAGGTGGATGGTGTGTGGGCAAGCCAATATTTTGTTCTTAGCTTATGTTCTTGCTTGCTAGAACAAGCAAGGTATGTGAACACGGAGGGGGGCTGCCTGCGAACAGAGAGGGGAGACCCTCTCCTGACAGCACACAGCTCTTATTTTATAGATGACCATAGGGCATATTTCTCCAGTCTTTGAAGTGCTCGCCCTGGGACTGAAACTTCATTGCGGCCACTAGCCTTTAGGAACATCACATCCAATGACTAAAACAGAATGGGCTGGTCCTGAGCACTGGCTTGGGGGAGTGCCAAGGTCAAGGCCATGAACCCTCAAGTGAGTAACGATGGAATGGATGAGTGGGCTGGGCTGGATGCCGCCTGGCACTGCTTACCGGAGGACCGGGAAGGCCAGGGAACCCATCAAGCCCATCACGCCCTGGGGCGCCATCATCGCCTTTCATTCCGTGTACCCCAGGGACACCTGGTTGTCCTCGATCACCTGGAAGAGATTCACATGTGAATCTTCCCATACAGGGACCAAGAAGTTGTTAATTGAGCGCAGAGGTGCTCAGTCATGGAGAACTAACCTTTGATAGTGATTGTTCTTGAGTCTCCCTTTATTCCCTTGGGTCCAGGAACTCCAGTGAGGCCTGGGGCTCCCTGTAGACACAAACACACGGATGTTTCTTCCTCCTTCAGACTCTTAAAGGATCTTCAGTTATAAAGTTTGTGGGCAATTGCCTGCTTGAAGGAACTCTTCACAATGCCAGAAACCCTGCATCTGGGCTCTGGGAAGGTGGTCACTAGCGTCAGGGTCCCTCTCAATGCCTAGCCTGGCACTGTGGGTAGTAGAACTGTGAGACTAACTTAAAAAAAAATATTTATTTATTTATTTTATGTATATGAGTGCCCTATCTGCATGTACACCTGCAGCCAGAAGGGGGCATCAGGTCACATTGTAGATGGTCGTGAGCCACCATGTGGTTGCTGGGAATTGAACTCAGGACCTCTGGAAGAGCAGCCAGTGCTCTTAACCACTGAGCCATGTCTCCAGCCCAAGACTAACTTTTTAATAATTAAAATGTAACACAAATAGCCCCAGGTGGTTAGAGAGTGAAAACCTAGACTCTTCATACTCAGATAACAATGCATGAACCAGCATTCTTGGCATGCACGGACAGGGACTGGGGACAGATGGCTTTTCAGATGCTCAGGACAGCTGAAATGTGACCCAGAGCTCAAAAAGAACCCAGGGATTCTTAGACTCAGTAACTTTGAGAAGTACTAACTTGGAACACAAGTTGGCCTAATTCTTAACTACAGTCATTAGACTCCAAACAGGTCATGAGCCTCTAGGACAAAGGGTAGGAATAATCATTTATGGGAATGGAGAGATGATTAAGAATGCTTGGTGTTCTCGCTGAGGACTCAGGTTCAATCAATTCCCAGCATCCAGATGGTGGCTCACATCATCTATAACTACAGTTCCAGGGGGATCTGATGCCCTCTTCTGGCTTCTATGGGCACTGCATGCAAGCTCATTCTCTCTCTCTCTCTCTGTCCCTCCATGGACACACAGGCAAAACACCCTGTTTCTTTTGTTTTACTTTACACATAAAATAATAAATAAATATGTAAAAGAAGACACAGTCATTTGCCATCTAGATACAACCAACTGAACACTTTAGCTTCTTCTGCAAAGCGAGGCTGACAACACTGAGGAGAGACATGCCTCAGAGAGCAGCTTACTACAGTGACTTTAAAGCCATGGCCGTGATATCACTGCAGTCCACAGGGCAGAAATGGTCTTGGACTTTTGTGTGTGTGAGGCATTACTTGTGGTGTATCTTGGTTAACTATTTGCAAGAGTCTGGGACTCCTGAGTGTTGGTTTAATCAAATGGAATGTTACATGTGCTTGTGAATTGCCTTGTCCTAGAGAATTCCAGGGGAACTTGATTTACTGAGTTTGTTCTTGGCAGGGAAGGGAAACACTTCCGGTGTTCAGAACAGCTGCTCACACACAGATGGTGCTCAGTGGGTGTTTACTGGCCAACTCTGGTGCTTCAAGCACTCTACCAGGCTATATGGCACAAATACTAAACACTAACCAACCAACTAGCCTACCAGCCAACTAATTCACCATCCATCCATCCAACCACCCACCCACCCATCCATCCATCCATCCATCCATCCATTCATCCTCCATCATTATAAACAGCCAACCAACCTATCTTATCCAACAAACTAGTCAAGTGTACAACCTCCATCTCTATTTAGATAACCAACTATCTAAACCACTTTCTCTCTCTCAACCACCCATCCACTCATCCACACATCCAACGAGCCAACCAGATAATCAGCCACAATCACAGAACACCATTCTAAGCATTCCTACCGGTCGTTTGTCCAGTCCACAACCCACGTGTGTCTGTTCATCCATCCAATCAGCCACCCAGTCATGACCACACACAGATACACACACACACACACACACACACACACACACAATCATCATCATCATACTAGGGGATCCTTTCACACAGAGTTGCTGTACACACAGACATATAATTAAATTCAGGACAACAAACACAACCAGAGGCTGTTGGAGAAAATCCCTTTGGCATGTGTACACAGGTGGAAAGCAGACATACTCAGGTCATTTATAGGTTTCAGAGGTCCCAAATGGGATCTGTTTGGCTTCTAGGAATGAACAGCTGACTTCATTCTCCAGGACAGAGAGTATGGCTTTCAGTTCGTGCTCTTTTCTGAACACGTTAACAATGCTCAGACTTAGAGGGGCTCTGTCTTTAAAACATTTTTTCCTTTTTGGTGTGTGTGTGTGTGTGTGTGTGTGTGTGTGTGTGTGTGTGTGTATGTGTGTTCGACAGGGTCTTGCTTAAGCCTTGGCTAGCCTCAAATTTGTGATCAGGCTGGTACAGCCTTCTGCACTAAGATGAACTCAGAGCTACTATTCTCGTCTGACTTAAGCTCTCGTTCATACAGGGTTGCATTGTTGAAATTGTCTTTGGCCAGGTGCCTCAGGATTTTTTTTCTCTATTGGTGAAAAGATAAATGAGAGAACAGTCATCTGTGGTGGCACACCTGTCATCCCAGAACAAGAAATGGGAGCATTGCCAGGGATGGAGGGCAGGCCAGCCTGGGAGACAGCTCGGGAGAGGTGGTGTATATGTTGTGCATATGTGCATGTGTATATTTATCTACAGAGTAGTGTGGCCAGTGCTCCACCCTTGCAGGAATGCATTCCTTAGGGTGGGTGTGCAAGTTTTTCTCTCCTACCTATCAGACAGTGAACAGTTGGGCTGTTTCTACTTAAAGACTCTTATGTGTAATGTCATTCCACACACTTGAGAAGACACAGGGCTGCAGTTCCTTATTCCAACCAGCAAGTGGAACCTCTGGGTCCTGTGATAACTTCATGCCTAACCCTGAGAATGAAGGACTGCCTTCCACAGTGGCTTGCACTATTTCAGTCCAACAGGTGAAAGTTTTAGAAAGCATGTGTCTTTTTTCAAAGAGCCCATACACCGACTAGTGTGTGAATGAAGTCTGGCCAGCCCCAGGCACCTGTCAGTTGCAAGGTAATGCTGGCCATCAGGGGCTGCTGTTCTCTCACCTTGAATCCTGGGAACCCAGGGATACCATGCAGGCCTGGGTCTCCTTGGTCCCCTTTCTTTCCCAGTTCTCCATTGACACCAGGAAAACCTTTGGGTCCTGGCAGTCCTGGAAGACCTCCGATGAACTGGCCACATTGGCAGTCCCCAGCTTCACCTGTTGTGAATGGGAGAGGGACACTATGCAAGCTGGGCTTGGAATAGCAGAGAGAGCAGATAGGTGAGAAGGGCCGCTCAGGCTAGACACTGAGTGCTGGGACTAAAGGTGTGCGCTGCCGCGCTGGCTTCAAAATGTCTTTTGTTTTGAAGTGTCTGCATATGTGTGGTGAGGTGTTTTGGGCAGGGACTGTCATCCAAATAGAGGTGTTTCATATGACATGTACACAGTCCAAAGTCAACTTTATCCAAGAGTTTTGGTGTGATTGTTTTGACTGTGACCCAGCGAACGATGCCAGCTATGGGATTTCCCACCTGGGGTGTCGTTTAGTTTTCAGAAAGTTTCAGATTTTGGGGCATTTCAGATTTCAGATCAGAATGCCCATCCTTTACCTTCAAAGAAATGGATGAAGGGTGGGATGGGGTCAACCTGCAAGGTGAGGTGGCATGGGGGCTAGATTGGGGTCGTCATCCTGATCCTCCCACCCTGGCAGTCCTCACCTTTCCATCCTTTCTGCCCTCGAGCCCCTGGAAAACCTGAAGGCCCAGGGTAACCCACTCTTCCTTCTGATCCTTTTAGGCCAAAAAGGAAGCCTGAGAGAAAACACATGGGACAAAAACATCTGTGAAACACAGTGTCAGGTCCAGCTCAGCCTCCCAGCCAAGACCGCCCCAGCTCCGCATCGCCAGGCCTACACCACCACCGCTCAAGACAGACGCTTGGACAGCCATGTGGCCATAGCCCTCAGGATGGAACAGAAACTAGAGCCTGAAAGTTTAGCTTTTCCATCAATGCATCAAGACCATTTCCTTTTTTTTTTTTCTTTTCCTGAGAAACACTTCTGAGAAAATTCCCTTCTGAGAAACACTCAGTCCAAATGAAGAATTTGGCTTTCAGCCATGTAGCTGGAATTTCAAGATGGCCACACATTCCTGTTCTCCCTCAAGGGGGGGGGGGGGCACAAGAGTTAGGACAAACTCAGCTCTCTACTTTTTCCTCTTTTGGAATGGATGCATACCTGTGGAATGGGTGCACACCTGTGGGGTGGATGCACACCTGTGGGATGGGTGAACACCTTTGGGGTGGGTGCACACCTGTGGGGTGGGTGCACACCTGTGGGATGGATGCACACCAGTGGGGTGAGTACACACCTGTGGGGTGGGTACACACCTGTGGGATGATGTACACCTGTGGGGTGGGTGCACACCTGTGGGGTGGATGTACACCTGTGCTCAGGCCTTCTCACTTCTCCTTTCACTTATCTCTGCATACATGAACACACATGTAAACATATACATACAAACATGGGCTCATGGTAACTAATGGGAATCCTCCCAACTAATTGGTGCTGGGCATGATTGACCTCACTGAAAGACCTTCACCCCAACCTTCCACTTCTAGGCCCCTTTCCTCTCCAAGGGTCAGGATGATTAATCACTGCAGCCCCCTATTAACCACAATATGTAAATCAGGTGACCAGATGCAACTCAACTGAGGCCACACAATTCTGATCAGCCTTTGGGAGGACCGCCATCTTGTGGCAGGCATCAGACTGCGTAACCAGGCGAGCCTGGCTGGGAGCAGCAGCTGAGCCCCTCTGCTCCTCATTGTCTTTACTCTGTAGCCTAGGCTGGCCCTGAACTCATGGTGACCCTCCTGTCTCAGCCTCCCAAGGGTCAGGACACAGGTGTGAGCCACCAAGCCTCATCACTAAATCATCAAACCTAGTGGTGCTCATAGCTCTAGCAAACGCCTCTAAACTAGCTAGACACCCTGGCTGTACAGGAAGTAGGAGGGATAAGAAAGCAGCAACTTCAAAGGCTTTTGCTCTTGGGAAAAGGCAGTGGGATGGTGCGAGAGCTCCGAGGGCAGTGGAGGTTTGCAGAAGAGGCCAGTGAGCCTTGTTCTTTGTAATCTGATCTGGCTGCACATCTAACACAGCCTCATTCATTCATTCATTCATTCATCCACCACGAGGCGGTGCCTGAGCTCTGCCAGGCAGCAAGGCAGAAGCTGTGTGGGCAACTGGGAAGCAAGCCTGCCTCAAGGTGACAGGTGTGATTCAGGGACACAGCCAACACAGTCAGCAAACAAATGTGAATTTTCAGACTGTAGCCAGCACTGGGAGAGGGCGTCTGGGGTAGAGGACTTAGAGCTGGAGACCCCCTCTGAGGAAGTGACGTGAACTGCAGCTGACCGAGGGAGCTGGTCAAAGGACAGAGTGACCAAATGGCCCCTTAATAGAGAGAGCCATGACCATGGCTGTGTAAAGGGTTCATGGAGGAGTGTTGGCATGGAGGAAGGGAGGGGACCCTCTTGGGCTCTTATTCCTAAGGGAAAAGGGGGTCATGAAAGGGTTAAGGAGAGAGGCTGCACCATATACTGTGGGTCCAGTGTGGAGAGTGAGGTGCCCAGGGACTCCTGGGTCCTGCTTATGGAGGAGCAAGGACACTGGGGAATATGTTGGCCAGGGAGGAGAGTGGGAGAATGAAGGTCTGCAGCTCCACTCTGGGCATTCTGAGGTTAGGTATTTCTGAGACCCAGTGCTGGCTATTTCCAGTGAGAAGTTTCATGCTTGTAGCTCAAAGCATGGAGGACTGGCTATGATTGCACAGGGCTGAGTTCCAATTGGAGAGTTGATGTAGAGTTTATGTAGGCACAATGGGGATAGAAGGTACCCGAGAGAATTTTAGTGGCTCCATTGGCTACAAGAGAGGGGGGGAGAAGGGGGAGGGAGAGAGGGAGAGGGGGAGAGGGAGAGAGGAGAAACAATGAAGAGGTCACTGTGAAGTCCTACAAAGCATCCAGAGAGATGAGAACAGTGGACAGGCATCATGGAGGTGTGGGAAGCCTTGCCCTAAAGGCACTGCCTGTGTGCCCATGTGAATAAGAAGAGGGATCAGTCACTAGTGACCTGTCACTGAGCACAGAGAGGGATGTCTTTCTTGGGAGATAGTAAGGCCTTTACCAAGGCACTGTTGAGCCTCATGGATGTGACCTCTGTCTCTCCCCAAGGTTGTTTTCCTGTATCTAATTCATTCATACTTTTATACAAGTTCTTTGGGATGTGGGAGATCTCAACATGACTTCCACGAAGAAGGCAATAGCTGATTCAGCCAGCTGAATTAGAAATGGTGCCAGCAGAGCCTTTCACCTTGAAAGACAGCTACCATCAAAGTTTGCTCTTGTTCTACTGTCAATGTCTGAGCCTTGTGGCTTTCAGTAACTGCAGCACACAAAATAAAACCAAACAGGGCTCCTGAGAAAAGACTCCAAACACTTCACTTCTGAGAAAGGGCGGTCTCTGTAGGACTCCTGGTTTCCAGTAGTAAAGTTACAAAGTGTGTACTAAATTGTGAGACACACTTCTAAAGGCCAGTGGTTGGCTACTTTTGCATAAGAGTTTGCTATAAAGACAGATGTTTGGTAACAATGTGTCTCACAGAGGGCTTAGGCTGGATGCCCTGATTTTTAGATGATAAATTTTCTCACACTAGTCCATCTTCAGTACACATCCCTTTTCGGCTGAGAATCCATGTCAGCACGCTGTTAGATCTGCTCCTGCTTATATCATCAGTGAAGCTGTTAGATCTGCTCCTGCTTCTATCAGTGAAGCTGTTAGATCTGCTCCTGCTTATATCAGTGAAGCTGTAAAGCCACTTAGTGAGCAGCCTTCGCCCATGAAGACAGCGAATGTTCATGACGGAATGGAACGACAGGAACAATGTCCTCACTCATGGCATGCTTTTGTGCTTTTGACACATGTAAGGAAAACTCTACAGACGCTACACACAGAAAAGATAGGGTCATAGAAATTCATATGGCACAGACGTCATCAATATATATTTTCCTGTCAACCATAAATACTACTTTTAGCATAGCAGAAAACACTACAGGTAGCTTTGCTCAAATGCGTCATCCAAGGAAATTTCAACACTTAAAAACTTTTCAAAGGCCCTGCCTCTAGAGGCATTGCAGATGTGACTGCGGTGTTACATGTGCATCAGTAGGTGGCAGAGAGGAGAGAGGCTATATCTACATTTGGTGTTCTGACCTATGAACAGAACATTCCTGGGGGAAAAAAGCAAGCTGGATACCAACACCACTTTGGTGCCATGGAGTAGCCTGTGATGACTACCAGACAGTACCAGGCAAGCACCAGATGGGTTCCCAGGACAGGAAACAAACCAGAAACTAGAAGAACTCTGCCTGGCCCTGAATGTGGGGGTTGTGGGTGAGCCAGCCCTGAGAGAGTGAGTGTGGGAGAGCCAGCCTCACCTTCTGTCTGCTACATGGTGGTGTTGGCTAGGGAGAGATGCCCTCCCCTCTCTTTTGTGCTCACCACCATTGGCTGACGGGAGATCTGGCCCAGATGGGGTCACAAGAGCAGGAGAGCTGTCCCTGCCCTTCACATGGTGTAGCACTTGGGAGAGCAGGCCCTGCACTTTGCCTGGGTAGCACACTACAGCTGGTCCTAGATATGGGGACTGTGAGAGAGCCAGCCCTGCCCTTTGTCTGCTGTGTGGTGGTATTGACTAGGGAGAGATGCCCCCCCCCCCCCGCTTTTGTGCTCACCACCATTGGCTGACGGGAGATCTGGCTCAGATGGGGTCACAAGAGCAGGAGAGCTGTCCCTGCCCTTCACATGGTACAGCACTCGGGAGAGCAGGTCCTGTACCTTTCCAGTAGAACTGTCCCTGCAAGTGGTGGTTGCAGGTCCAGAACCAGGGCTTTGAGTTGGCCCACCCCAACATCTACCCCATGGATGAACTGCTGGAGTGCAAGAAGAGGTCAGTTCCAGGACTGCAGGATCTCCATGACACAGGAGAGTTACAGCATATCTGAGAGGAGTTCCAGTACTAATGGAGTAGCAGAAACCAGGGGCCTCATACCAGACCAAGGAGTCATTATAATGAACATTTACAAGCAGAATGTGTGGACAAAGGGCACTATTGTGGGACATACTGAGATACACTGCAGCTTCCACAATGAGCTGTTATTTTTTTATGCTGGGACAGATTGCAAGGGTGAAGGGCGGGTCTGGGGGGAGGTGGGAGATGGGAGGGAATAAGGTGTGGGATGCAAAATTCACAAAATAAAAATTTTTTCAATTTAAAAAAACTTTTCAGAGGAATGTGCTATCTTCTAGATGAAAGGAAACTAGGCAAGTAGACTCATATTAAGTTAAAATGTTACTGTGGAATATGAGTAAAAGTAAGAGAGTCTGGCTTTCTATGTATCTATTTTATAGAAGTGTTTCTTTCTATGTATCTATTTTATAGAGGTGTTTCTTTCTATGTATCTATTTTATAGAGGTGTTTCTTTCTATGTATCTATGTTATAGAAGTGTTTCTTTCTATGTATCTATTTTATAGAGGCGTTTCTTTCTATGGAAGGAATATTGGCAACAACCTTCCTTCTGGAGATGGTGTAGAGAAGGATTTTCCCAAAGCAATGAAAACAGCCTCTGTACTTGAAGTTTAACGAAAACCCAACACTTCCATTAGCAAGCAGGATGCCCTGCCCCCTGAAGGCACAACTCCAGGAGAGATTACTGGAGGTGATGTCGGGAGTTGCAATCATTTTGGAAAGAAGCGCCTACATTTGGGTCAATGTCACCCAGAAAGAGAAAATGACCTCATATTTCCTTCCAATGCCTCATAAGCCAATCTCTGCAGGAGTTGAAGTGTTCCCATGAGGAATTTTTCAACATGTAAAGTGTAACAGAATGCTGAGGCTGAAGAGAAAGGCCTTTGTGGATGGGTAGCTCTAAGCTGTGACACATGTACCACTCCACAGTAGATAGAGGGTCCTTGGCATAAGGACAGCATGGACCATCACAACCAGAAAACGCTACCCTGGCTGACACAGGACCATCCCAGCTGCTGTGGGGCAACAAGATGGCCAAAACTTCATCTTCATTTACTGCTTGTACAGACTCTCCAGGTCTCCTGACTCCCTTGGTCAGTGGCCACCATTCCCTTATGCAGCCATCTTTTCTTGTCATCAACTGTTATCCTCTGTGAGTTTGGCTTTGTAGCGACAGAGAAGCTTGTCAGCACATTCTGAACCAGATTGTTGAAGCAGAGGAGAGGAGCTCTGAGTTAAGGAGGGAGATGCCTGCAGAGACCGACCTGGCACAGTGACTTCAGCTCCGGCTCCTTCCAGACACGGCCTCTTAGAGGCCCTGGTGAAGTCACTGTAGCCATAGCTCAGTGTGCAAGACAGAGAGAGGCAATGGCTGTTGTCACAGCTCCTGTGTGGACCCTGGGAATGCCTGATACATCTTCATTCACTGCCTTACTGGATCATCTTAGAACCAGCTTAGTTAGGCTCTCTGTGAACACCAGCCACTCACCATCTGGTCCAGGGGGACCTGCAGGGCCAGGGACTCCTTGGCGACCTGGTTTTCCATCAACTCCTGGTGGACCAGGATAGAGTGCAGGGAGGCCCGGTTCTCCTCCAAAGCCTTTGGGCCCCATCTCCCCTGGAAGGCCTCTCTTTGTATCTGAAACCCAAGAGCATTCACAGCAGTTAAGTGTTCTGATATTTAAAGGTTGTGTTAGCTTCCATATCACAGGGGGCCACCATTAGGGACAAGGGTCAGGGTCTAGCTAGCAGCAGAAGGTGGTGGCCTCAGTAATGCCAGTGTCCATTTGCTGACAACGTTGGGTAGCACCCCCAGTTCTTCCATCCAGGGACCAGATCACAGTAATTATCCATCAGTGTCAGATTCTAACCTAGCTGGTGGTTACTGATGCATGTGCCCTTCATCTCAACAGAACTGAGACTACTCCATGAGAAGGAGGGATGAAGCCATAGGAAAGCCATGTGGTCAGCAAAGTTCTCTGGCCCATGTTCACAGCTGAGACCAGGTACCTCCTGATGGTATGAAATTCCATTACCTCTATCTCCAATGGATGGGCCTGGGGGTCCCATGGGTCCAGGGTCTCCTGGCTCTCCTCTGCTTCCTGGATCCCCTTGAGCCCCTGAAAATCCTGGATCACCTCTGGCACCTACAACCAAGACAGGTCCCCTGCAGTTAGAATCAGATTATTGTCTAGGAACAATCCTCTACCATAGCGATCAGGCTGGCATTTACAGCCACTGTAGGCATCCAACTTTCCAGTAAGTTGTGCATGGAGAGAGGCAGGGAGTGGTCCAATGCTGAAAATACAGGGGGTCCCAACTCACAGTCTAGCATGGTAAGATTCTGATAAATATAAGACAATATAGAAGGACAGAGGATACCAAAAAGACACACGGAGGTCTCAGTGGAGAGCAAACTGATTTGTGAGGACTCGGTGGCATTCTGGGTGTTAAAAACTGGAACCTGTGTGTCTCCTAGAAATGAATAATGCCCCTTGAGCACAGATAGGGTCACATCTGGATGGCAGCAAGTGTTGTCAGCCAGAGCCAAAGTGGCTGTTTCTAGTGACCCCTTTGAAGCCACCAGGGAAGCTGGGGTGTCTCTGAGGTTGTGTTCTGAACATCATCATTTTGTTTCACTCAGAAAATCTGTCTGAAAAAATTACTACTTTGTTCCCGACAGAAGAGGGTCCATGTGAGGCTACATTGTACACTGGACCTTTTGCACCAACCTTTTGTCAGGGATGGATGGGGTGAGTAGGCAGGAGGTCCTGGGGGACCTTGTTCCCCATGTTCTCCCTGGGGGAAAGAAAACACTGTCAGTCTAGCCTTCTGGAGTTCTCTTGATTTGCATATTGCCCAGGAGTGGGCAGAATGTAGAGTTGGTTTAACAGGGCAGATTTCTCTGGACTGTCTCCATGGCAACACCTCTACCATGTGACAGTGGGGAGTCCCTGCATCCCAGCCACCAGCGGACATAAAAGGGAACACCACCGCATGTGAGGATCTCCTTGTGACGTCCTCACCAGGGGCAGGGATGCCAGAAGTGGCTGGGAGACTGCATGATTCTGAGTCTCAGACCTTCACGTGTTCACATCTGAGCCATCTGGTGAGGGGAGAGGCAGCTTGGAGCTGCAGGGATGCCCAACAGCATCTGCTCTGTAGAGCTACCTCATGGAGACTCCAGATATGCCAACACATTTCCCCGCTCTCCCCAGACATGTCCTCTAGCAGGAAGGCCCACCCACAGGGCTGGGTCCCCTCCTAGCTACCCTGGATCGCCTCACCTAGTCTTCCCTCCCAACCCCGAGGCTTAACCACACAAGTTCCATTCTCTTATCAGGAACTGGAGGTACCTCCCCATCTTGTTGCTACAAAGCCATCCTCCTGCTGCCCTTCAGATACCAAGGGGGCTGAGCAGCCCACAGCATCCCCAATCTAGGGGAGGAGACTGAGCAGCCCACAGCATCCCCACTCTAGGAGAGGGGGCTGAGCAGCCCACAGAATCCCACCTCTAGGGGAGCAGATTAATAAACCACTGCTCATCTCCTCTGCCCATGCTGTTTAGGTGAGGGACATCATCATTATTGTCAGAGAGACATGAGTCACCTTGGGTCCTCGGGGTCCACTGGGGCCTTGGAAACCATCTAGGCCTCTGCTTCCCTGAAAGAGAGATATGAGTTTGTTATCTCCAGCTCCAGGGGAAAACTCTGGAAGCCAATCGCATGCCACTCCCACCAGGACAGCCAATGCAGCCACCAAGAACCCCTTTAATCACCCCTCCTACCCAGTGTACATCCAATTTCCTCTTTTAAGATGTGCAAATGTCTTTAAAGCTGCTTTACTTGAAACAGGAGCCAGAGTCCAAATGCGGCATTTGCCGTAGAGTCTGTCAAACAGCTTCCCCACCTTTGTGCTTTAAATTCTTTTCAGATTTACTTTATTTTATGTGTATGAATATTTGCTTACTTGGAGTATGTGCACCATGTGAGTGGCTGGTGCCTGTGGATGTCACAAGAGGGGGGTCGGATCCTGGACTAGAGTTATAGATGGTTGTGAGTGACCAAATGGGTGCCAGGAACAGAACCCAGGTCCTCTGCAAGAGCAGCCAGTGATCTTAACCATGAGACATCCCCCAGTGCTCCCTGCCACCTCCCGCCCCTCCTTGTACTTTTTCTTAGTATTTTTTTTCTTGGTTGTTGGTGTTGAGAATATTGGGTAACTTGCACTGTGATACTCTGGACTTGTCCACTCTGTCTCCATGACACTGTATAATACGGTCCTCTAACTCTCTCATTCCCACATCAGTGTCCAAGTGAGCAGGAGGCTGTATAGGACCCATCTCCTCCTGCAGCAGCAACAATGCTGCATCCTTGGGACTTACTCTAGGGGCCAGAGAGCTTGCTGCCCTGCTAGCAACTTCTTGATTGATCAATGGGGTCACACCTGATCCATTAGTTACATTCTTCCTTCGTGATGAGTTTTGAAAAACTCTAGCTGCCACTGAACAGTCTTCAATTTCTCTTTTCATTAAAAAAAAAAAAAACCTTTACACTAATTCACTCTCCAGTTTTCTCAAATGCCTGACAATGAGGAAGCCGGGCAGGTGTGTTAGGCTTTTTGAGAAGCTAGTTCCTCTGGCAAAGGACCACATATGGCAAAGCTCCCGAAGCCAAGCCAGGGTGCAGTCACAATGGGCCTGTCCACTGACTTCACTCCTCCACAGACCTTCAACCCCAGGAGCTCATGTGCTGTTTGATGGACTAAGATCGTTGGATTTTTTTTTTCTTTTGCAGGACTGTGGCTGACTCTGGGCCTTTCACACTGGGTGGAGCTCAACATTCAAGCACATTTGATATTAAGTTGCTCAGGAAAGAACCCTAAGTCCCTAAGGAGACTCATTAGTAGAGGTCCTCAGTAGCTGGCAGGAGCACACTGTGAGGAAGCATTTATAGCTAGGCCCCCAGGGAATGTCTCCTCAAATGCTCAACGGAAGGCTGGTATGGGTCTGACCGTGTTTCCATGCCTTTCCGGATTTCTAGGTCTTTCCTCAGTCCAGTGGCACAAAGAACGGGGTTAGTACAATACAGCTCTGGGGCCTTGGGGAGCAGACTTCTCCAGCATCCGCCCGAGAGGGCCGTAGGGCAGGAAGGTGCAGCATCATGACTTCACTAAATCCCTATAGTAACTCCAGGGCGGGAGATGGGTCTGCTGTCATTAAACATAGGTTTCCCCACATGAGGGGAAACATTGCTAATTGTTTTTTTCAGGGAATGTCTCCTCAAATGCTCAACAGAAGGCTGGTGTCTTTCCTGGATTTTTCAGAAAATGTAATACAACCAAATGCATATGACGTCTCTCCATTCCCTGGCTGGAGCTGTTTATTTTGCTAAGTGTGCATTGTGTGTGTGACCATGTGTGTTCCCCACTCTCTCTCTCTCTCTGTGCACAACACTTAGGCATGTGAAGAAGGTTCTTTGTTTCTGCAGGGAGGAAGGGGCTTCCCCAGGATGCCTCGCATCTGCTTCCTCCCTCTTTGGCATGCAGCTTTAATGGGTCACCATCCACAGCGGCTCATTGGAGTTCTGGTTTGGGTTCTGGTTCCTAAGGCCACATGTTCAGCACATCTGGAAAGCTCATGGGAAGGCAGCAGCTGGTCAGCTGGATAATGTGGTTTCTACTAGCACTCAGCATGATGAGTCATTTGTGTATGTCTGCCTATTTTTTCAGTTGGGTAAACTACTTCTTCCTCTGATCCACTTAATCAGAGATGTCTGTTTCTTCTCCAGTTACAGAGAGAAAGCTGGATGGGCATCCCTATCATACTTGTGCCCGAGCAGCAGCCAGGGGACCCAGGGGCCAGGGCTTGCTGCCGCCTACTCTAGGGTTTTAGTCTTCATGGGCCTCTAGTTCCAAGGGCAGCTGTGTTGAGCCATATTTTTAGACACGACAGCTCCTTTGTGTTCAGTGAAGAGTAGGTGACACTTCCTCACCTCAGCAGCGTACTGACTGGCTCCGCCAGGTTTCCAGTGCAGCACCAGCTTTGGTCCTCTGTAGCATTTGTTCATTGCCTTCCTTGAGTTAGTGGTATTCTGACCTTGACTTGTAGAGCAGGGGGGGAGCAGCTCTTGCCTCTACTCTGTTACCTTTGGGGACACTCTTAGCAAGAACTAATGTGACAGGAAGTTGGCTGTAGTCAGTGTGAGACCTCCAGCCTGAGTTTAGATTTATCAATGAGAAGAAATGAGGACAGCCGTGATATCGGTCTCCATGGTACACGGTCAATGCCAGAACCTGGCTTATGGCTGGAGCCGTGAAGGTCAGCCACGACTCCAGGAGGCAAGACTACCTGTTATTCCAGAACAGCCACACAACTCTTTTGTCTTAGTTCAGCCTCTGGGATCTTCAGTCATGTGGCTTCCTGCTGTGGCAATCTGAGCAGGATTCAGGGGGAGCCGTCATTCTGAGGCTGCTCTGTGTGTACCTGACAGGACAGCATGGTGGAAACACCAGCAGTGGGTATCTTGTGTGTGCACTCTGCTGCTGACTACAAGCTGGCTGGAGGCATGGTTCTATCCTGGGGAGAGTAAATGTGGTGTGTGTGTGTGTGTGTGTGTGTGTGTGTGTGTGTGTGTGTGCGCGCTGTGAATAAATGTGGTGTGTGTATGTGTAGTGTGAATAAATGTGGTGTGTGTGTGTGGTGTGAATAAATGTGGTGTGTGTGTGTACTGTGAACAAATGTGGTGTGTGTGTGTGTACAGCAACCCTGCAGCTTCCTAGCATGTTTGGATGCATATGTGTTGAGTTGGGATGACCCCTACATGTAGCCCACTGGGTGAAGCATGGAACAGCACAGCACAAATGCACTTACAATTCCTTTGTTGTTAAGTTATGAGCATGCTAGGTCATATGACCCTGGAGGCTGGCACAGATCTGAAGCCAGACCCCAGGACTGTCCACTCTGGGTGACAAAGGGGTGCTGGGCTGTGCAGTAGGTGGGCTAAATTTATGCACACAGTGAACACTGTGAGTAAATAAATCATTAATTAGACAAAAACATTTCTATGTGTACTTTCTGTTCCGGCTAGTGTTTAGTTAATGCTAAATCTTGTCTGGACCTGTATGTAATAAATTTCTCATATACATTTTCTTTTTCTTTTAAACAGTCTAACCTGTGTCAGAGCTCAGGGGAAAAGCAACTAGGGTATCAGTAAACATAAGCAAGTGATGGAGGAGGAATTTCAGTCACCTTGCTGACCACCTATGAGTGACAATGACATGGGGGGTGAGATCCAGGGCTGGGGTGACAGAGACCTGGGCTGAGCTCTGTGGAAGAACACCAACAGACAGCTGACACAGAGATGAACGGTCCACTATGGACTCTGAGAGTCAGAACGGTAAGTTATGATCCTGTAAATCTGTAAATAAATGCAAGGGGCACCCCAAGTGTGCTTGGGGACACATGCTGCTTTCTGAGATGCCACTGGTTATATACATGAGATGTCAGGCCCAGAACAGTCCACATTTGTGTGTCAGACTTACTTTCTGTCCTGAGACTCCTTTTTCTCCATCAGTGCCAGGAAAACCCTGTGTTGAACAGAAAACATAAGCAATAAACAGTTTGGGACATACAACAAGGTTCCCCAGAGGGCTGCATGGCAGAATCAATGACCATCAAGCAGTCTACTGCTCTCAAGATTTGGAAGAGCAGGTAAAGCTGGCCAAATTCAACCCTAGGTGCTGAGGTGGCTGTTGATGCTCATGGCTCTGAAGGTGACACCACTGTCTTACAGACGAGCCTTCCCATGCGGAGCATTTTTATGGGATTCTTTGGGTGATCGGAAATGAACCTGCATTTTAGATGACTTTTTGACAGTTTGTTACAAGGATTTGTCAGGCGTCATACCAGGTGGAACCTCTAGGGCAGATGCAGAGTTTTAGAAACTTCAGCATAGGGTGAACATGGGTTTGTGGGTTGTAGCAAATGCACCCGAGGGACGTCCCTGTTTGCACATGCCAAGCTGGCTGGCTGTGCCCAGGGTGGGACCAGAGGGCCATGGGAAATCCCTAAGTTTTTCTCAGTTTTTCTGTGAACCTGAAGACTGATCTAAAAAAAGAAAATCTGTCTAAAAAGTGAAAAGCCAACTAGCTGTACAATCATGGTTATAAAGTGTGTGGCTCACCCGTATTCCTGGGAATCCCATGATGCCTTCCTCGCCTTTCAAGGTTGTGCCCTAGGAGAGAGAAACCAGAACGTTAGGGGTGCCCGGATCTGACCCCACCAGTGGCCACTCTGCAGCCTTCCCTGGCCCCTCAGTGACAAGACGCTGGAACAGGAAAATTGGGGTAGAGAGGGCTCAGGGCTGTGCACTGGTCACTCTACCCAGGACGCCGTATGTTGCCACCACAGGGTGAGACGGTGAGAAAGAACTAAGAAGGTGAGTCAGACTGGGTAGGATGAACAGGTTGGCGGTGACCCCTTGGCCCAGAGCAGGGTCAGACTGTTTCCCTCCCCGCTCACACAGTCATGTTCAGCGTCAGAGCTTCAGATGATACTAATTGTCCATATTATTAAACAAAATGCGCTATGTATCCATGAGCCCTTCTCACATAGAGAAGTACGAAAGAACCCACGGGCTAAGACCAGAGCGCATCCCATCACTCAAACAGGAGCCCTGAAGAAGGCGCAATCACAGGAGGAAAATAGCATCACCACGGGTACTTACTGGTGTCCCTTGGTCACCTCTGCTCCCCTTTTCACCCTGTGAAGAACACACAAATTAAGACACGCCTCACCTTTGAGACGGGCAGAACACACACGCCAACCCGGCTGAAGATATAATGCTAAAAAGTATCTGATAACATCTCAAGCAATCTTGTTGAATTCCTGGTGATCAATAACTCCTAAATGTTGCAGGTTCAAGTTCAAATGCAAAAAAGGATTACTTTTCTAGATTTTTCACAAGATGAATGAACTCTTATGTGATTTGTGATGTGCCTGGAAGTCTTTCTGTCTTCCATCTTAGCAGTTATCCTGCATCAGCAACAGGGCACAGGCACTTTTGAGCATCCATGTAGATGGATGCTAACTTCCACATATCTGTGCCACAGTGGGAGAACACACCTTAGAAAACCCCAAACAACCACACTCAGACAAATAAGGTCTGCTTGGGAAAAGGCAGCTGCAACACACCTATATCTCAAGGCAAATCGGATTTAAAAGCAGTATAGACTTTCTTCATTCTATTAATTAATTAATTAATTAAATTGGCAGGTCTTTGGCTCATGTTTGCTGCCAACACTCAGGCTCCTAAAGCTTACAACTGCCTCCTGCAGGCTGGCAGGAACAGTGCAGTTCCTCCAGCAGCTGGTGCAAATCTGATCTGGGTTTTTTTTTTTTTTCCAAGTTGGCAGTGAGCTCTTTCCCTTCTTGGGATGCAACTGCTTGCATAAAATGCTGTGCACTTTCCTTTCCCTAGGTCAGCTGGGAACAACCGCTCCTTTACCTTGTACAGATCCGGGTGGTACGTTGTTGTCGTGGGACCAACAAGTGTGATGTCAGATGGGATCCCGTTGGGTCCTGGCTGTCCGACATCACCCTGCAGATTGGGACAGTTTTGAATCAGGAGAAGGATACAAAACTTGAGGGACAGTACAGTCTTGCCACATGCACTATTTCATTTTGCTTGCCTGGTTTGTATTGAAACAATAAAATAACCACACCAAAATAATCATGATCTAAAATGATGTGAACTACACTTCTGTGAGCAACTGTTTAGAGTTCATATGCTGAGGTCACAGAGGTCACTAATAACTCCACACACTGCACCTGCTTCTGTGGGGTACAGCCTTTGACAGAGTTCCAGGCAAGGATGTCATTAGGTCTGAAGTGAGAGATGACTGGTGTCACCTCAAGCTAAAGGTGTTTTGTACGCTGAGGCTAGACTAAACATCTCGAGGGGACTTTCAGTGCATCTGTGACAGTGCAGCAGACACAGTTCCATGTGAGCAGTGACAGCCCGCAAGCCTCATGCATGTCTTGTTCATGCCTTGCTCCTTCAGAAACTAATGAATGCAAAAGAGGCCAGTTGGCATTTCTTGTGCTATTTCCACATATTAATGGCACTGTGAGTGTGAGCTCAGCTACTGTGTAGTAGGAGTGGCAGCCGGCTCTGTGTGTTCTGAGCACTCACGAACACATTCAAAGACTGTTTGAGACCACAATACCCATGAGGGCTTTGGTATGTTCATTATCATCTGAGTGATGCTTTTTTGTGGACTGCCAACCTTAACTCTGTCTCCACAGCCCCCTATGTGACCATTCCCTCCGACCAATGATTTCTCCCCAGGAACGCCCTGGTGCCCTGGTTTTACTTTACCTAATTACGATGGGACATTTCATTGTAGGGACTTTATATTGTCCTGTGTTTTGATATTTAATTCCCCCCTTAATGTTTTAGAACTTCTGATTTCTATTTATGGTGTTCAGTGAAAAAGCAGAGTGCCCACGAAGTGACTGGGTTCACATAGTAGAGCCAGAGGGACAGAGCCGCTGCTCAGTGAGCAGGTAGGCTTGCTCACAGCGTGTGTTGAGTGTTGGGTTGGCTGCTGGTGTAGGCACCATGTTCTCTTCCAGGCTCTGGGGTCTTGGACGGATAGCAGTATGAGGTAACAGAAGTCACAGAACCTGCTTTTGTGACTGAATTCAGCCGGGGCAGTCATGTGATCTGTTCCCTGAGGTGGTTCCAGGCTAGTCTTCATCTGAGTCCTTTTAATCATCTCTGGGTCCCACACACTAGAAGACATTCTTAGGGGAAACCCCCACATTCCAGTCCTGAAGATGGGTAGAAGTCACGTGTCCCTGTCAGAATCTACGCCCACCTAGACAGTTCACATTCATGTCTCCCTGATCCACAATTGTCCCTGGAGTGCAGGTGACCTGGCATGTGACCATGACTAAGGTGTTTGCAGGTCCCCTGGAGAGCACCAGGTCACCAGTTTCTGTCATGAGACCTCTTTACCTTTTCACCCTTCTGTCCGTAAAAACCAAGTCCTCGGTTGCCCTGGAAACAGAGATGATGTCTATGAGTTTGTAAGAATCAAGAATCACAGTGAAATGAAAGTAGTTTTTAGAAGAAAAGAGACCAGATGGGGCAGCCCCTAGACTTTACGAGCCAAAGGCTCTGCCTGGTCCTCTGTGTAAGGAAGGCCTGAGGAGAGGCACAGTCTAGAGCGATCCTGTCAGCCTGTTAGCACTCAGTCCATCCAAGGGAGGCTGGAGCTCTCCCTCCCGTTCTGGGCTCTAACATAAGGTACAGCCCAGATGGTGGCCCGGATTCTGTATCTGGAGATCACAGGCCATCTCGTTTTGATAAAAACCACCCTAACTACATATAAACATTTCTTTCTTTTTAATGATTTTAGGGGACTTGACACAGATCACATCTCATATTTATGTGGCTGTTTGGATTGTTTCCTGAGCCAAAGTCAGGCCTGTGTCTCAGCCAGTGTTTATCTTATAGTCCCCCTGAGGAGCAGCTGGGCTGGAGTCAGCCCCCGCCTGATGCCTGAGACAAGCAAAGCAAGGAGCCACCCCACAAATTCACACACGTTTCCACAGTGCTCTTTGCTTTTGCCCCCAAGGCAGCTGTGCCTTGTTCCCAGCGTCTCTCTACTGCTACAGTGAGCAAGAGTCACACGGGACCCCTCCAGTCTCTCTCTGCAGTCTACTGTCTGACTCCTCCAATGCTTAGATAGCTTTTGAAAATAAAAGCAAAAGCTTTAATTAAATTCTGCTTTTTCTGCTTCGCCACCTGGCTGGGAGCTGAAATCAAAGCACAGCATGGCAGCCGTGCGAGTCCCTACAGCACTCTGTGCTCATAGATGCTTGTCAAAGTTGCCAGGAAGTGACTTGGCCCAGGGTGAGAAGTCTGTTTGTATTCGCAGCAGCCAAGGGAGATCTGAGGCCAGAGCCTGCGCTGGGCCACTGCTTCCTTGGCCCTGCAGCTCTGCCGGCTTCCGCTGTCCTTGGCTCTAGGCCCTTCCCACCCTGCTCAGGGCCATCTGATGGGGGTGGATGTGGAGAGAGTGGGGGCTCCGTAAGTTCCAGCTCCAGCTGGAAACTCTGCTGGAGGGGGTGGGAACCTAAGGGAATGGGGGTGGGTGGCAGCCAAGGTCACCAAGGGTCACAGAAATGGGACTGCATATACAGCAGGCGTGGGAACATGAAGACCCACATCTGGATATGGAGCAGTGGATGGCTCTCCCAAGCTTCCTGCTGGACCTCAGTATGTTTGATCAGATATTTTCCTTATCAACATCACTGAGGCTGGACATCATCCCAATGGTCTTAACTTTCCCGGGTTGTGACAAACCCTGGTTCTGTTCTCCAAGGTTCTAAGAAACTACATGCTTGGTTGCGCTTCCACCAATATAACAAGTGTCCTGTCACAGACACAGCATGGCTCTGGGCTGCAGTCTGACTTAATAGCACTGGACATGTCCCTAGTGTTGACTTTAGGCTCTGACTGACTCCCAGTAGATCCAGGTAGGATGGGACTGTCCGACTCCCCTTAAACAAACATGGCGTCCCTCTGTCCTTCCTGGAAAATTGCACCTGTAGATAAATAGCAGCTGTCCCTAGACTGTTCAGTTGCACATCTTCCATCATGGCTCCCCAGTGTGTTTTGCACATAGCCACAGAAGGGTCATGGAGCTACAAACAGCAGCACCCACTATCCTCACATTGGGCCAGGCGTTCAGACACACTGCAGGGTCTATTCCTACGCACCAAGTTTTAAAGTACGCAATACTTCTCAGATTAGTCTATACAAGAAAAAAATTGCCAGTCCAGTTCTTCTCTGGCCAAAGAATCCAGACATAACCATCAGGGAGCCCCTCCCTCACCCTTGTCTCCACCAACTTACTGGTTGTCCTTTGGGTCCAGGGGGCCCTGGTGGTCCCTGCAAAAATACAAAGATAGATATATAAGCTGTTTTGTTTTTCCTTCTCATGTCCCAGATGACATCTGCTCGGAGGCCCTGGGAAAACCATTGACCGTCCACTTAGAACAGTATGGTCAGAGTTTCCCCACATCTGTCTTGGTGGGATGAAAAGCCAGGAGGAAGGCCAGGTCACTGTCCTTGGAATGTGTGGCTATCTACCCACAGCTGTTCCTGGTTTGCTTGTGTGCTTTGGGCTTGTGACTTTACCAGTGTCCTTGATGTGTCTGTTCTTAAGCTTTGTGAGGTCCCAGGCCCTGTGACTGCAGCCTGCCATCTGTCTCTCTGCTGTCCTGTGAGAGTCCCCACCGAAACTGTCACATTTTATTGAGGGATTCACAAATGCTCACTGACAGAAAAGATCTGTAGGTCAGTTCCACAGATTAAGCACCTGTGTATATGCATCCTAAGGTTCTCTGAATGAATTTATTTCTTTAGTGCACTTTTCTTGTGCATATGTGCATGTGTGTGTTTGCGTGCAGGTGTATGTGCACATGTGTGAAGGCCAGTGGCCTTTCTCAATCACTCGATAATACTCTACCTTTGCTTTTTGAGATAGGGTCTCACATTAAACCTATCGCCTACTAATTCAGCTAGGACTGAATCCCCCACTGGGGCTTCAGTGATCCTCCTGTCTCCATCTCCCCAGCTCCGTGATTACAGGCGTGGGATGCCATACTTGGCTTCTTGGCGTGGTGCTGGGGATTAGACTCAGGTCCTCATGCATCACGTCATGCTTACACAGCAAGCACGCCACTGACTGAGCCACCTCCCCAGCCCCTCTGAACTCATTTGAAGAAAACCTTAAGCTGCACAGTTGTTGAGCCAGCCACCCAAAGGGAGAGAAGTGTGCATCCAAGCCCTCTGTTGCCTTATCTTAGCTGAATCTGCCACAGCGTTATGGCAGAAAGACTTCCATCATACCACGGTTTTGTAAAGATAAGAATCGTCACCACAACTGATAATTACAGACTGGAAGAAATTACATGTGCCCCTCCCAGGCCATGAGCATGCACACACACAAGAGCAGCCTGAGTCCTGACAATGAGTTTCTGGGAAGTTACTCACCTGGAGCCAAATTCTCTTGTATCATCTAAGGACTGTCTGTCTTACTGCTGAGAAGTGCTCATAATGAGGCAGAAGAAGCCTTCTTGTGGTGGCTGAGATGTGCTCTAGGCTCAGTGTGGTGGTGGGAGCAGCCAGGGCTTGGGGTGCACTTGCCCCCTCTTTCCCCTTTCTTGCAAACCTTTTCATTCTGCCCCCAATCCCATTACACATTAATGTGTCATTGTGTTGGAAGGGAGGGAACGACTTGTGGCTTCCACTCAGTGCGACAGTCTATAAATGTCACCCAGTGTCTCCCTTTCTACAGTGGCTTTGGCCCAAATGGGATGCACCTGTTACACATGGCCTATCCCAGAAAAAAGTCTGCTTTCTCCTTATTGACCCCTGTGGGCCATTTGTTGGCTTTACCCAGGGATGACAGGTCCCTTTTTACATAGTTAATATGGGACCTGGAGAATGATACATAATGGGAGGGACCCTAGCTAGAACCATCCTGTGGCTCAATGACTCTCAGCGGGTACAAAAGGGGCATCTGCAGGTGACACCAGGCACAAGGACTTACTGGTCTTCCAGGAGCTCCTATGGGACCCATCTGTCCTATTGGCCCCGGGCGGCCAGGAGGCCCCTGTGGACAAACAACGAGAACATGACTTAAAGACAGGTAGACTGGTGTGTGTATTCCAGATGTTTTGTTTTGTTTTTGGTTTTTTGAGACAGGGTTTCTCTGTCTCAAACAAGTAACAGCTCTGGCTGTCCTGGACTCACTTTGTAGACCAGGCTGGCTTCGAACTCACAGAGATCCGCTTGCCTCTGCCTCCCAAGTGCTGGGATTAAAGGCGTGCACCACCACTGCCCGGCTCCAGATGTTTTTAAAGCTCTGCATGGAATATTCCCTAATAAAAGTGATACTCACCTGATAGCCAACCAGTCCAGGCTCTCCAGGTTCACCCTGGTTGAGAGGAAACAAGGGTTAATTAAGAATTACAACCGTGTGCGTGTGTGCATGCATGCGTGTGTGCGTGTATGTATGCATATGGATGCATGAGTTCATGCAGGCGCACGTGTGTGCATGTGAGGCCAATATCAATCAAATGCTACTCCTCAGGAGACATACAGACTGTTTTTGGAGACAGAATCTCTCATTGGTGGAGTTCCCTAAGTAGGCTGCTCTGGATGGCTATTGAACCCAAGGACTCTTCCTGTCTCTACCTCCTCGGTGCTGGGATTAAGTATAAGATATTGTGCATTGCTTTTTTAACACAGGCTTTGGGATTTTAACTCAGGCTTACACTTGCAAGGCAAGCCTTTTACCGACTGAGGCATCTCCTGAGCTCCTAAGAGTTACTGGTTTTAAGCATCTTTGGATTCATTCACCTCTCTGGCAGAGCTGGAAGTAAGCATGAAATATACAAATCCTGCCAGACTGAGATGTTCGGTCTGTTTCATTGAGAGCGTGGGGAGACTGAATATATACCACACAGCAATATGATGACCCCAAGTTAGTCACAGCCTTGGTACTCCATGAATCTCTGAATACCTTCCCTGTATTCCTTCTTACATTCAGAGCTAATTTCTAACTGACTTTAACTTCAGTTTACATGGGATCCCTGAGTTCTGTCTCCTACCCACGGCAAACATACCCTGTATTTGTCTCGTTCGTTTTCAGGCAGCGCATAAGGTTCACCTTTCTGCCCCTTGGGTCCTTGGGGCCCCTAAATTAGCAGATACACCAAGAGAGAAAAACACAAAATAAAAATTCCATTATCTCCCAGCATGGCCGTAATGACATAGGTGACTGTCAGCTTCTGTTCACAATGCCCAGTGTCCCTGTGGATTACTTAGGCACCTCCAATACCAACTTCCTTAAGGTCTGACGATTAGTATGAAGCTTTTTACTCCACAAGTTTAGAGTTAAAATGGAAGAAATACTTTATAGGATTTAAACTATTTTCAGAACCACGAACAAATCCGCCATACTCATTCCCTGACATAGAACTGTGTTATCTTTCTTTCATGACGGTACTGGAGTCCTAACAGTATTAGCAGGTAGACTCTTAGCTACACAACAGAGTGGATTGAATTATGCCAACTATAAGGTGTGTGTTACCTTTGAATATCTGTCTATATGTAATCAGTATTTTACGGTGACACCTGTCTCTTGGTCATGGTACTTAAGCTAGATGGGCAGAAAATTAATTCAATTTGCTGAAAGATTGAACCACATGAAAAAAGGCAGAGGCAAGCAGGCGTTGCAAGGTGGAGGTGGAACCCATTAGCCGGAGACACCAACTCACTGCTGGATGAAGTTGGGGATATTTTCTCATGGCTTCTCACCTCAATGTGTTTTCAAAACACAAAGGCTTAATGAAAAATGTTATCATAACTTGAATTTGCAAATATAGTTCTGAATGAGAATTTTAGGATTCTCTGCAAAGATCCAAAGAGTGAGGTCACAAAATGGACAATTACAGGAAGACTCCTGTATTGAAGACATATTTCTATTGTGTATCTGCCTCTTTGTCGATGCTGGAGAACCCGACCACCTTCCAGGTCCTCAGAAATCCTATAGTACAATCCTTCAGTGCTTAACAGACACTTGGGACAGGAACCAAGCTTTCTGGTTTTAGTCATGTTATTGCAGCATTCACTGTTATTTGGCTTAGAATATGGGAGGAGATGGTGTGATCCTTAGAAGATAGTGGACAATAACCAAACCATTTATCTTCTATCTAACACTTAATCAAGAATAGGAACAATGAACTTGCTTGAGTCCAGGATCAGAATTAAAAAGAAAAGAAGAAGTGGGTGGGAAAAGCATCTTCCATCAACGTGATAATGACAAGACAAGGCTTGGCAGGTGGCCCTCCAGGGCTGACCCTGGGAAACGCAGCCAAGAACACATTATGTTTCGTCTAGTGACACTGACAGGTGCTCACCACCTAGAGTTCTAGACTAAGCAGACCACCACACTGCACTTATACTCACAGGAAGGCCAGGGAAGCCCCCAGATCCAGAGGGGCCCTGTGGACCTTCGTCTCCCCTGGTCCCATTGCAACCATCATAGCCGGGTCTTCCTCGGGGTCCACCTTGCCCTGGGTGTCCCTGGAAAGCAGAACTGTGTGTGAATAGCCAAGTTTTCACATAATTGATCCATAGAACAGAGGTAATGTTTTCAAAAGCCATGCCCCAGCACAAATCCAAAGAAAGGACATCTCAAAAACGGATGAAGGAAGGAATGAAAGATTAAAAAGTAAAGATATAGGTGTGTCTTAAACAGGTGTGAGGCTGCCAAGGCTGGGTGCCATTCTCATTGGCTTGAAAGAACTTGGCTTCCTCTGCCTTGCTTCAGGGGTCTTTCAGCAGGCAATGGAAGAGGAAATCCTGAAAGCCTGTAAGAGCTATTAGAAGCAGCTATCAAATGGCTTTACCAGCTTTGCTGAACTATGGTCAGCGAGCCAGAGGGGCCAAATCTCAAGTGAAGGTGGTGCTCACACCCCAGAGCCTGGATCAGCTTTCCTTGGTGATACAATTGCTTTAATTGTTCCATTGTTGTCTGAGACAAGGCCTCACTATGTAGCCTAGACTGGATGCCAACTTGAGATCCTCCTGCCTCAGTCTCTAAAATGCTGAGATTACAGGTAAGCACCACCATTCCCTGCAAATTTTTAGATTTAGGCATGAATGCCAAAACCCTAAGGCATTCAGATAGCAGCAACATAACCAAGCACCTGTGGAATGATTAGAGAAGCTCAGGATGTACTAAGCTTTCAAACACAGTCAGAATCAATGACTTACAATTTATGCTTTATTAGAACACAGCCTGGCCGGGCGTGGTGGTGCACACCTTTAATCCTAGCCCTTGGGAGGCAGAGGCAGGCGGATCTCTGTGAGTTCAAGGCCAGCCTGGCCTACTAGTGAGTCCAGGACAGCCAAGGCTATTACACAGAGAAACCCTGTCTCGGAAAACCAACAAAACAAAACCCCCAAAACACAGCTTGTTTTGCTATTATGCAGTATGTATTTAGGTATATGTTTTGTAATTGAGCAATTTCTTTAAATGATGTATCTTGGTAATGTACCAAACATATATTCCAAAGTGGCTTCTGAGGCCATTTGGATGTTCTTTCTTTCTTTATTTTTTTTATTTTAGAAATTTGGAAGATCTTAAGAATCTGGGGGGAGGGGGAATTACATATATATAAGGATATTGAAAAATATTAAAAGAAATTTCTTTTTTTTGTGTGTGCATCTCTTTGCTAGGTGGCTTTGCCCTGTGCTTGAGTCAGGAGCATCCATTCTCCTCTTCTTCATGTTGCTCTCTGGTGGCCTTCCTAGTAAGAACATGAGGGGCCTCTAGGCCTGGTCTTTCAGATGTGCCTCAGGAATTAGGTTTCTACAGGTTCCACGGAAGGTCTGCTGTGCCCTGTGGCACTTCCCTGAAGCACACTGTTGAGGTCTCACTGTTTGATGGCCACTCTGCCTACTGCGGTTCCTTCCTAGAACCGACCCACGACACTGGGAAGTTGAGGGAAACCAACATGATCTTGGTTTGAAACTGACTGACCTTTGGAGAGAGCGTCAAGCCACTCCAACCTAAATGCCCATCTTTTTAGTACCTAATTAGCCCCCTCTCTATGGAACACAGCTGTAAGCTCCTCACGAGTGTCAGCTTACACAACTTTGAACATGGAACAAAATGCAGTCCCCGTAAGATCAAGATTCACAAACTGAGGAGCTCTGACAAATGACAGTCAGGCCACTCTATCTGTGCTGCGTTCGGCAGTGACTGGTGTCCGTGGGCAGAGCTGAAGCGCTGTGGAAATGGTGATGACTTCCCCTCTAACTTGGTAATCATTTGCGTCTGATACGAAATAAACACTCAGATGAAAAAGGAACAAAAAGGGGACATATCAGTTCCCGTTCCACCCTCCATCTTAACTAACTTGGATCACCAAACCATCAAGATGGAACTTCTGGGCAATCTAAAGAATTCCAAGAAGTAGTTTAAAAATGGGCAGTTTAGTTTCAGGCTGTTTGTGGGAAAGCATTTTTATGACTTGTCTATCTCTGAAAATGTGTGGATTCTTCACTCTGCCCATTTCTCAAGATCCCAAGTAATGAGTGTAACCCTAAGTCTCCTGGAGTCCACTTTATGAGTGATGCTGAGGACCTGGCCATGCTGGGCTCATGTTCTGCTAAACATGGCTGCTGTCCCTCTGCTCCACTTCCTTTAAGAATGTGGGGCTATTGGTCTGAAGGCAAAGAGCAGACTTCCCTTCCCTTCCCTGGTTCCCGTTCCTGGTACCAGCCCCCGTAGTGAGGTTGGACGTCTCCCTCCCTGTGTGTGCACAGTAAGAGACAAGATATATGCTGGTAGGACAAAGACACTTGTGAACATGGGTGAGGTTCACAGGGTCCATGCCTCTAGTCACAGCAGCAAAGGAGGCACAACAGGATGTGTGATTAGCACACTCCTCCCTGAGCTCAGGTCTGGTCAGGAAGCCTGCCCTGGAAATTTGAATCCTGTGAGTCAGACTGGGTTTTTGTTTTGTTTTTGTTTTTTATTTTTGTCACAAGAAGTAAAGCAAACTAGCTTATAAAAGTACTTTTATTGTGTTTTGAGCTTTTTCTCATGAACGAATCATGCCTTTCCTTACCCCCCACTCGAGTGTATGTATGTGTGTGTTGAGGGTGATCTATTCTATAGCCTAGGCTGGCCTTGAACTCATGACAATCTTCCTGCCTTATCTTCAGTGCTGAGATGACAGACATGACATAGCCCAACTGTAACTCTCCTTTTGACTCTGTTATTTGTAGCTACTATGAAGAATCTGGGCATTTGCAGAAGTCACTGTGTGCTTCCTTCTATCCTGGTATTTGCTGGGCTACTTCATATTCAGATTGCCCTATGTGGTAAATGAACTCTCCAGACCTGCTCTCTACAGACCATCTGTGATTCATGTTCTATCTTTTTGACTGTTAATAAGGTCTAGTTTTAGCAAAGTAGGCCCAGTTCTGAAGCCCTGTCTATAAGAACCTCCAGGAAGGAAATACTTTGTCCATTGTTTGTCTGGAATCCAGGAGGAGAAAACGGAGTGCAGAGAACACTCCCCACCTCCGGTTTGATGCTATAAACAAAGAAAAGCCGTCTCAGTTCAAAGGTTTCTTTAAGTTATAAATGCATTGCTTGGAACACACGCAATGTTTAACCTTCTCATCTTCCCAAATACTTACAGGAATTCCATCTGCACCGGGGAATCCAGAGACGCCTCTTGCTCCCTGTGAAGAATCATAACAATTAACAAAAGCAGAAAGGCCTAGTGCCCACCCACAAGCAGAGAATCCCAGCCAGGACCCCCAGTGCCCACCCACAGCAGAAAACCCCAGCCAGGACCCCAAGTGCCCACCCATAGCAGAAGACCCCAGCCAGGACCCTCAGTGTCCTCCCACAGCAGAGGACCCCAGGTAGGATTCATACCACATCTCCTTTTGGTCCGGTTGGCCCAGGAGCTCCCCGCTCGCCCTTGTCTCCTTTGCGACCCTGTAGTCCAGGAAATCCTTGCAACCCTGGGGGCCCATTGTACCCCTGGATGCCCACTGCCCCTGGCTGACCCTGTGGGAACAACACATGTTCAGGGTCAGGTAGAAAACAAGCACACATTCTCAGTCACATTTTCCAAATGGTATTTCCCGTTCTCCAAAATCTACCATCTTCAGGAACATTATGTGAATGACCATCCTCTACCAGGGCCACCAGAGGGAATAGTTGGCTAAGAAAGACATCAGAGAGCTTAAGGGGAAACATATTCAGTATGAAAATGAGAATGCTCGACAGGCAAGGTTGATGGCGAATGATCAAATGCTGAGCCGCGATGACAGAATCAACTTGCTAGGCTTCTAGAGAAGTCTCTTCAGTGTAAAATGCTCCTGATGATTTTTCTCAATATAATGCACACAGGAGCTACACAAAAAACATCCATACAATGGCATGTCTGTCACTCAGCCTTAAATGGACAATACTAACACATACTCCAACAGGGATGAACTCCGAAGACATACGCTTATGAAACAACAATCAGAAATAAAAAAAATATCGAAGGGTCCCATTTATGTGATGTCGCTGAACGGGCCAAGATTTATCTGCTGTCACATTTCCAAGCCCCGTGCTGCCTGCCCTGGGGATAGAGGGAGGCTTGAATCTTTGTTTCTGATCTTTTCCTCCATTGCCCACATGGATAGCCTTACTGTGAATGTCTTTACTGAGTGTTGAGAGGTCATCTTCAGTGTCTCATAGTACTTAAGTAAGAGAACAAATCTCACGGGGGTGTGAGGTATGGGGTGGATGTCATGGAGGTGCCCATCCAGGCACAGAAAGATCTCATTCAAAACTGTTTCTATCCCTCTTCTACTGGTTCTTGTAGGAGCCACAGGTCTGTGAGTGGAAGACCCCCATTCACTGAAAACAGAGACTTATGGGAGAGATTCAGAGACCCAACCCAGAGTCAGGCACCCTACCTCCTCAACCCAAGGGGGGTTTAGAAAGGTCCCTGGGGTTCCAGCTGGGTCAGTGCCTGAGTGGTAAACATGGGGCTCCCCTTCCCCATCCTTCAAAAAATTCCAGCATCATACAGCCATGTCACACCAGCAAATGCCTAGCTAGGGTAGGGCAGGCTGGGCATCATGAGAAATGGTGGGGTCCTCGCATCTTAGCCTTGTTGAAGAACACTGCAAACACGAGGTTGGTCCCACTGTGTGGCTTCCACGAAGACAGTTGGCACTGTGGGCTGGACACACTAAGCTCTCCCTGTTTCGGAAGCTGTGTGGTTTGACTGCTGTTTGTGTGTTTGGGAAAAGAACATGTTTTAGCTCTGACTTTTATGGGTCTTTTCCAGTCACGTTTATCTTGGTTTAGTTTGTGGTGCCGCAAGGATCTAGCTTTGTTGGGATTTGCCATGTGGAGGTCACCCCTGGCCAGTGCTTACAGTGACCACACCAAGAGAATAGGACACTCCTCAAAGTGGCATCTTTACTGTTCACAGCCTGCAAGTCTGTCAGTGAGCTTAGTCATTCTAGAGTTAAGGAAAACACTGGTCCCTAGCTATTACAGGACCTTCATGTGGGACAGGAGACCATCCGTATTCCTCATGTTCAAGCCCCACTGATGGGGTTGAACCCAGAGACACAGGCTGCCCTGGAACTCATTTCCCCTCCAGTGTCAGTGGACTTCTAAGTTGCACGTCTTGGATGGGGTGTCTAACTTTGGGGTAAACTCTAGTTCCTGCCTCCTCTGGAGCATGCTGTCACCTCTTTTTATTGCACAACCCAGCAGGTTTCCCACACTCAAAAGTTTGTGAAATCCTTTATCTAGATCCAAAATACTTTCATGGTCTCAGAGGGAAATCCAGACCCATCAAGCAGTCCCTCACTTCCTCCCCAGTCTCTGGCAACTAACCCATTGGCCTTCTGTCTCTGTGGTTTCCCTCTTATATAAATCAACAGAAATGAAATCACGTGATGTATGACCTTTTGAGTCTGGCTTCTTTCACTCAGCATAATGCCTGGGGGCACCTACATTGTGGCGCGGACCAGTACTTCATATTCATGGCTGAATATTATTCCGCTCTATGGATATACCTCAGTCTGTCCTTTTATCTACTAATAGGTGTATTTGAGTGTCTCAGTCTTTCGGCTATTTATTTACATGTGTGCGTGTGGGTGCCTGGGCATGTGCACCAGAGCAGTCACTCCCAAACATCTAGAGGCCGGAAGATAGCTTAGTGGAGTCAGTTCTTATCTGGGTCCTGGGCCACTAAACTCAGGTCTCTGGTTGCACTGCAAGCACCTTCTCTTGCTGAACCATACTACTGGCCCAATGCTGTTATTTGAATAGTCCTGCTACCTGCATGTGTGTTAAACATCTGCCTGAGTTCTTCCTGTCAGTTTTTGGTGTCTATCACCACAATTCCACACTTAAGTTTCTGACCAGACTTTTTCCTCAGTGGCTATATCATTTCATAGGCTTACCAGAAATGCTCCAACTTCCCTTCACCCTCACCAACACTTATTTTCTTCTTCTTTGGCTCTAGCCAATCTTATTAATTTTGAACAGCTTCCCTGAGTGGTGTGAAGGACTGGAACATTCTACAGCATCCTGGCTGCTTCTCTTCAGGGCAGGGGGAGCAGGTGTCCGTGAGAATGTGGGTTGGCCCCTGAAGTCTGGGGCTGGAGCCTGGCTCCTGTTGCCAGGCTGAACTCTGCCTTGTGGGGTAACTGGGCTCTTGTGCAGAGCCTCAGTGTGCTCCTGGGAGGTGTGTTTGGATGGGCAGGCTGGGGCTTTCCCCAGGACGTCCTGCTCGGTGGGACTGCTCTGTGGAGTGTGAGGAGCAGCTGCAGACACAGATGATGAGGATTTCCCTTTGCACTAACTAATCACCGTTGGCAGTTACTTCCATCCTCTGTTGAAAAGTCCAGCTCAGAAAAATTATCTCCATATCTTCCTTTTCTTGTGTAAAGAGGTTAAAACCAAAACTGTCCTGAGAGAAGGTGTCTACTCCACGTGTCTACACATCAACCTCAAAACTCTCAAATGCACAAAGCACTTCAAATTCCTGCAACATTCTTGAAAATCTTCTCCTTCCCATGGCTCCCATCCACAATACAGGGACACGGGATATGTCTTACAAACCTGCAGACACGTCTCAAAGGACCTGTAGGATCGTGTGTGTACCCCCACCTCTGTCCCACTCTATCCACAGGGGAGGGTCTCCTAGGAAGCAGGATGATGAAAACCATCACTCCACAGTGCGTCTCCAGGAGGTGGCCCCCCAGAAGTCTAACAGCAGCAATCCACTTTTGTCCCACGGTGCCGGCATGGAGAAGGGCTGAACATCACTGAGGAGGAGCCATATCTGGGCTCAGAAAGGCCCGGCATTGAGGGCTGCCTGCCTGGCTCCTGGCTGACTGAATTCTACCTGTCTGTCTCCATGTAGGGTCATTCCAACTTCATGCTGAATTCCCTAGAAGTACAGCGTCCCTCCCAGGCATGGCTCCGGAATCCTGCATCTGCATTTCCCACAATCCCTAGAGGTTCTTGTGTGCATAGGTGTTGGAATAACACCATGTCCACCACTGCACTTCCCTCTTCTGGATGCTTATATTTTAATGAGAAAAATCTCTCTAGGACTAAGTTGTCACTCAGAGAAAGGACTGGCTTATTGAGGCAGGCAGAAGAAAAAATGTTATGTCAGGTAAATATTAACTTTAATTAAACTTCCTTACAAGACAGAATAAATGGTACAGGGATTTTTCCACTCGAAACCCTGTCCTTCCCTTTCTGGAGTCACAGTTGGTATGTACCTGGGTCACTAGTCATTTTTGGTGGAGGTCAAGGCTAAACTCAAAGCCAATTTTACTAAGTTCTATGGAATGGAAGGGGTGTGCTTAGAATCCCAGGCCTCTGAGAATGCTCCTAAATTTGGAAAAGTTCACATCTGGAAGCAGGGCAAAGTGTCACCAGAATGTGTGCATGGAGGACAGGATGCGACTGGACACTGGGCCAAACAGATAAGTGCAGACACTGGCCTCCAAGGAGAGAGCCGCTTCTGTGCACACCAGGATGCTCAATCTGGCCGCATCCTTTCCTGGTAGAACAGAATAGACTCCCTGTGACGCAAAGCCCGAGACTGAATAGTAGGAAATCCCCTCTCCTTCCTAAATCAACTCTTCCTGTCTCACCTTTCTTGGGCACCAGCCACAGACCCTCCTACCCTACCCAGCTCCTTGCAGACTCTCCCTTCCTATGAGGGTAGTGGATCACGGCTCTTGGTGATTCTGGGGAATTCCTAAGTCCTAGTGATTTTCTGTAAGCCTAATGGCACACACTGGAAAATACATGAGATACTCCTGCTTCAGGATCCAGGAAACTTATTCTTTACCTAGGATTTAGAGATGTATGTTGTTCATGTGGATGTGAATGTGTTAGATCACCCTGCAGGGTTAATTAAAGAGGACCAACCTAACAATATTGGATTTGTTATATGACATAGGATTATAAGGACCTTAGAGCTACTTTCCAAAGCTATTTAACGGATCGGATCGTAGTTAAAAAGTAACATTTGGCCTGCTGAGATGGCTCAGCAGGGAAGGCACTTGCTGTCAAGACTGACAATCTGAGTTCCACACCTTGGACCTACATGGTGGAAGGAGAGAATTGACTTCCACAAGTTGTCCTCTGACCTCACACACATACATAAATGCCATGGCACATGTGTGTCCCTCCCCCACAAATAAGTAAGTAAGTAAATAAATAAAATCCACAGGTGATGAAACAAGCTATATTTACTCTCAGGACTCCACTCAGGAACATCCACTTGAAATGGATCAGGCTCAAATGAGAGAGATAAAAATAAAAACCCAACCAACCATCAGCACCAACAAAATGGCTAGAAGAAAACATTATAGGGGAAGTTTTTGAAACTTTGGGATTGTAAAAGATTTTTTAGACACAAAAATCACAAAGCAAAATAGTTGACAAGAATAAAAAGTTTGTTTCTCCAATATTGTTGAAAATAAAAAGGCACTAAGCTACTCAAATCTTGCCTGAACTAGACGGGGGTTGGGGAGTGGCTCCCTGGCCAGCCTTCCCCTGACGCTCTGCACTTGTGTGCATATAGTGCAAGGGGGCACACTGCCCTGGGAAGCGTGGTGTCTCATTTACTTCTCTCCTAAGCAGTCCTCAGCATCTGACCCACATCTCTCCCTCCACAAACCGCCCGCTGAAGGGCTGGCTGCTCATGTGCTGCTATCTGGCTCCCTCTCACTCACAGTTCCTGCCCTTCACCCCAGTTCTATTTTTGGAACATTTTCCTTCTGTTTCTGAGGCTTGAGCCCAGGGTCTGGCACCTGTGAGGCAAGTGCTCTGCCTCTGAGCTACATCCTCAGCCTGAACCCCTTTGGAAACCACTATATACCATCCCAGTTTCTGAGGTTCAGCAAAGAAGGAGGCCCTTAGGAGAAAGCCTGCCACCTTCATCTGTCTGCCCCACTCAGTCCTGTAGCCCCTTGAGCCTTTCCAGAAAATTTCAGTCTTGCCCTAGCCCTGCACCAACCCCTCGGAACGGATGACTGTTGGCTCCATAGAGGGCTTGGCCGGTCTGTCTACGAGGCAGACGGAGTGCTGCCCAGGCCCTCATGATGAAGTCATCAGGGAGACCACCCAGACTCACGGAAGGAGGCCTGTGTATCAGATTCCACTCAGCATCTGATTAGATAATGAAACACTGTGGGCAGCTGAGGCCCGGGTGAGGCAGGGCTCTGGAATGCTGGGCGCTCCTCCTCCTTCAGGAGGCTGGAGCTGGTAATGTCTGAACATGGCTGCCCTGAGCACCACTGCCCATGATGGCCTCGGTGGGACCACTATGGCTCAGGGAGCTCAAAAGTTGCACAGAATAAGGGGTGTATACAGACATCAATCTAAAACAAAATCTAAAAAAGGAAGAATTTTAGTGTTTACTGGGTATTTCAATTGGGAATTTTGAAATGAAATCACCATTCCTGGTGGGAGGAACAGGGCCGGGGGGTGATAGTGCAGTTCCAGTGGTTAACACCAGGTGGCAGTCAGGCGTCTGGAAACCTGCCATCTGGTATGAAGGATTTGAGCCTCTCCAGGGTCATATGACTCATCTCTTGGGTTCAGAGGGCAAGTCCTTCATTTGTCATGGGCTGCTAACCTCCCTTGGGGATTATCCTGATGAAAATTGTGACTGCCTAATTCCACTCAGTCCAAGGGGCTATCATGTCGCATTTACCTTAGAGTTACTGAAATCAGTAACTCAAAACGCCTTTCCCTTAGTCTTGTTAAAGGACAATGTGCTAAGTATTGACATTGGGAGCCTGCTGGACCCATGCCTACCCCAGTGGCCCATGCAACAGTGACTTCAAGTGACATTAGATTGAATTCCTCCCCGGGTCTGAGTCAGAGCATACTGGATCCGGGACATTGTCTGCTTAGAGCCATTTCCAGCTTTGTTAACACATTAGATTTTAATTCCTGCAAAGCCCAGGAGCACATATTATCATTGTGCTCATTCTCTGGGGTGGGGGGGGGGATCTGAGGTGGGGGTGTGCTCAACCAGCTTTGTGCATCCTGGGAGAGTGTGTTCACATGGGGGGGGACATTGGGGCTCTGGAGACCATGGCAGCCTGGGCATGCTCATTGTAGAGAGGAGTTGAAGTGTGAAACCAGGCAAAGCAAGACAGGTGTGGCTAATGGGGACAGGAGTGTGTCCCAGACAGCTTGGGGAAAAAGAGCAGAACAGCTGGCAGCAATATGGTTTAGGGACAAGATAAAAGGGTCTAAAAGTCACTTCTAACTGAGGCTGAGAGGCTAGAAGATGGAGCAGCGATGGCTAGAAGATCCAGCAGAGATGGTGGACAGCCTGCAAGTGGAAAGAGTGGTGGAGGGTGGTGGAGGGCGGTGCTGATGACCATGCATGATCATACATAGCCTTTCCTCCCTGTACCTTCAGAAGGAGCTACTCTTTGGGATCCTGCTTGGGGTCCATAGTACACCTTCTCCCTGGCTGCTCTCTAAGGAAGTCAGCTGGATACCATCTTGATCACCTGGGAGGTCATCGACCCTTTGTCACACTTATGGGCAGGATGAGCCTCAGGGTGAGCCATTCTCAGTGTTTACTGCCCTCTTGTTGAAGAAAATCACTACCAATTTTTCTTCTTTAAAACAAACAAACAAAAAAATACCATTAAAGGCAGCCACAGTCATCGGTTAACTCCAGTTCCAGGGGATCTGACACTTTCTTCTGGTCTCAGGAGCACCAGGCTCTACAGTGATGCACAGACAAACATGCAGGCAAAACACCCATGCACATAAAATAAAAGAAAGAACCTAAATGCCATTAAAAGAAAAGTGTTGGTGGAGAGCTGGAGATGGCTCTTCAGTTAAGAGCACTAGCTACTCTTGCATACGGACCTGGATTCTTCCATTCTCAAAATCCATGTGCGTGCTCACAACTGTCCACAACCCCAGTTCTGAGAGATTCACCACTCTCTGTGCGCCTCCTTGGGCCATGCATTACACAGGGTACACATATATACATGCAGGCAGGCAAAATACTCATATATATATATATATATACATATATATATAATAAAAGCAAATAAAATCTTCAGAAAGAAGTAAGGGTGGAGATGTGACTCGGCTGCTAAAGTGTGTGCCCGGTATGCAGACCCCAGTCCAGTCCCCACTTCCTGCTGTGGTGGCTGCAGGATCAGAAGTTCAATCACCCAATTCTACAAGGTGAGTTTGATGCCAGCCTGAGCTACATAAAACCCTGTCTCAGAGAGAGAGAGAGAGAGAGAGAGAGAGAGAGAGAGAGAGAGAAACTGTCATAAGTCCTGAGGACATGCTCCTCTGAGTCACTCTCTGGAATGCAGAAGGTTGTCACTGGGTCTTGGGTCTCCCATCTGCATAACTGAACTACCCATTAGCTTCCCACAGACTAGAGGGGAGATTGGTCTCCTGTGGTCTGTTTTCATTTGGGAGGTGTTTTCAGTGTCATTTGAAGGGTCATCCTAGATGAGAATCTGATGAAGGAAATGCAGAGACAGGAGAGAGTCACTTGCAGGCCATAGTTGGTTCTGAGCTCAGCCTCTTATTCACGGACCAGACACAGTCTTAGCCTGAGGGCTGGGACACCATCATAGAGTGATTCTGTGGGAGAATGCTGCCCTCAAGGGCTGGGAGAGGGTCTCTGTCATCATTGCAGATGATGTTGGCTTTCTTTGGCATTTAGTCTTTTACAAATGACCCAAGCCTCTTAAGGAGATTATTTCTACAAGAGCCTACATATTCATGATGTGTGTAACATACATGGATGTGCACTCCTGCCCTTAGCTTCCATGTCCTTAGGGTTCCCTTCTGTGTTTTAACTTGCTGTGCAATGGAGCAGGATCCTGTTCACACACTAACAGCCATTCATATCAAGGCAGCCCCACCGTGATTTCCAGGGATGGTCCATCCAGGTCAGCTTGGCTAGGCTCAGTGGTGACCCCACTGATGCCCACAGGAAAGCTGCAATGGCAGAGGTGTGGAGAGCCATGGAAGGTCAACTTCCCTGATGTTCCTAACTTCCCATGGCCAGTTGTTGTGACTGACTGCGGGTCCCTTACTTTGTGGAACTCATGTGCTCCTCATTGAGATATGACCTGGACACTTCCCAAAGTCGCTTTTCTTCTCTCCCATCCATAACTTGAGCCGGGGAAAGCTGGCTCTCGATGTTCCTTGGACCAAGCTCTCTTATCAAGGGTGAGCAGGTACACGTCCTCAAGCTGAGGGCTCTTACCCTACTGTGCTGCCTTCCTCCTTAAACAGGCTTTTCTCAGGGACCATCAGCTGTAACTCCGCAGTTAGCCAAACTCAGTTCTTGTCCTGAAACCCTGGTAGGATACTTCACTCACTCTCAATGTGCCTCTGCCTCCTGGACACCTGCCCAAGCATCCACAGATTGATGAATGTCTAAATTCCCTCCAGCCCCATGTCCTACAATAACCCTGAATCTCCCTTTTCTTTCTCCCAAGACAGTTCATAGGGTCCAATTCTGGACAAGTAGAGACATTGCTGGTGTTTGGATTACACTCAGGGACACATCACTGCTCAAACTGAGCTCTTGCTCTGCATTTCCCCATTCTGTCCTGTCCTTTCTTGTCTCTTCCCGGTCCTGCTTTAATCCTTGTAATAGTCTGTTAGCTAGCTTCCATGTCTCCTCTCCCTGACAACCCATTGTTATCTCCTTTTCTACCCCACCTTGGTCACTCTCGAAGTCAAGAGAACTCTTGTGTCATGTCTAACGTAAACCTGTACAGTCCCTCTGGCCACTGTGGAGCCCCATGATGCTCCCTTGTATTTTAAAGGCTAGATGTCTTCTAATGATGCCCTAACATTGCAAACACTTCTTTTTTCCTGGAAATTCCAGGCTGATCCTTGCTTCTTCTCTGAGCTGATACTGGAATAAGTCCTCTTTGATCTGCTCCTAGTTTCTTAGCTGGTTCATACACTTTCCTATGAAATCCCTTCTGCAGTACTTGGGCCACAGGACACTTGGGGTTGGGGACAGGGTTGGCGTGGTTACAAAGGCAACTTGGGAAGATATTTGACAGGAGTCCTCAAAATTTATCCCCATCTGGCTGCCTGTAATGGCCAGGAAGCATCCCCTTGTAACTGCTCTGTCTTCATACCCCGCATGACCATTGGTGTGTGCTTCCAGGACAGCAGAGGCCTTTTGAGGGATCAGTCTGAGAGCTTTCCTTCCCTAAAATGCATGCAGAAAAGCCCACCAGGCTCCTAGAGGCTAAGCCATCATGGAAGTCCAGCCTTCGTTCATGTTGTAGCAAGCAAGACAACCGAGCAGTCAGCTGCTCACAAAGGGAGTCAGCACTCTCAGGAGAAACGTCTCTCCAACACCCACCCACCCTCCTGCACCTACTGCGTATGCATTGAGGCCTCTCTCCATCATGGGTCTGAACCATCCCTGCAGCGTCTCTGTCATCATCCGGGTACCCATCACCTCTCTCACCTCTCTCATCCATCCTCACCTCTCTGTCCTCTCTCATCCATCCTCCTGCCTGTGTATCTAAGTGCACATGTGCACACACACAGGTGGACTGTTCTGTGTGTTTTTCATTTAGAAGATGACCAAAAAAAAAAGCAGGTGAAAGGTTAACAAGCATGAGAGAGAACTCAGTGTAGCCATTGTAGTAAGAGTTGGCTCTGGGTGAGATGGGGGATGGCTGATGACAGGAAGCCTGATAGACTGAGTTCAATCTCTGGGACACATGTGAGGGTGGGAGGAGAAAACGGACCCCACGAGGTTGTCTGTGACCTCCACGTGCCTGCTGTGGCATGTCCCCCCACCCCGCTCCACTGCCATCTTGTACATGCAGAGTAATAAGGTCAGCTCCCAATGGTAGCAGAGGGAAGACAGCTGACTTATTTGCAAACCACAAACAAGCCAAGCCTGAAGTTTCTTATTAAAGTACCTTATCACAGAGGCTCATTCCTGGTTATATGCCCTGTCCTTGGAAAGCAACTGGGTGGCCTGGCTTTGCCTGGGTCTGAGGGAGGTGTCTAGACACAGGATGGTTCCTGACTATGAGTCCTAATTTGCTGGTGCATCCTCAGCCTGTGACCTCTTCAAGACCAGGTGATACGCTACTCTTGAAGCAGAGCTCCAGTCCTTCACCTGTGACTGCTGATGGCCACAGTGGGCCGTGACTTCCTCTCTATGTATTTAGCCCTCAGCAAATCTACGGGGAGCTTCCTGATTTCAGGCAGATGGGAAGTTATGAATAATAACCCATATCTGGTTTACATTTGGGGATTATGGCTCATGTGGTCATAGAATTTACTAGCCACTCAGTTTGGCAAGGATTTGTGTGATCCAAATATTAATCTTCTTCAGGCAAAACAGTAGCACTGCTGTGGATCTGATGTGCCAGGCAAGAATCCAGGAGGTAGAACTGTGACCAGTGTGGGCTGGCTGTGGTCTTCCCAGCACAGTGATTAACCACAGTACCATCTCCTGCTGTGAAGAACCCTAGCTGTGCTAGCTGCTCATCAGTGCACCTCCCCACAAAGCGAGACAACAGAGAGTGCCCAGTGAACACTGCTGGTTCCCCACAGTGCAGGGAAATGGCAGGTGGGTGATAACCCAGGCTCTTTCCTTTTAAAAGACCCCACTGAGCTGGGCATGGTGGCACATGGCCCTGAAGGACCTCTCCTGTCTCTTCTCACTTCTCTCTCAGTTTTAGTGCAGGGATCTCTTCCTGGGCTCTTTAAGTGCTGCTGTCCCTCAGACCTCAGCCCAGCTTCTCTGGCTGTACACTCTGCCATTTGACTTCACGGGAGAAGAACTCAACTGACCCAGAAGTGGTAGTGTAAAAGGCCAGACAGCAAAAGGAAGCAACTTTGAAATATACCACTGTTATGTTATTTGCTAAGTTGTATTGTTGGACAGAAACTGTTCTGGTCTGAGTCTTTGCAGATTCCCAAAGTCACCCAAACTAGCACTGAAGGTGGTGTTATCAGAAGGTGTGAGGTTACAGGTGGGCCCCCGTAAATGAGTCAGTGTCCTGATAAAAGAGGGACTACCCAGTCCACAAAGGGCATAAGAGCTAGGCCCTGCCTGTGAAGGAGAGAATCCTCCCTCAACACTGGGTCTGTGGTTTCTGGATGTGGCTATCTTGTGTGAGCACCATGTGTGTAGTGCCCATGGAGGCCAGAAAAGGGCATTGGATTCTCTGGAGCTGGAGTTACAGAAGGGTGTGGGTTTGGGAACCTAGTCCAATTAGCAAGTGTACTTAACTGCATCTCTCCAACACCCAAACCATGGCAAGTTCTCCAGCCTGAAGTGTTTGGTCACAGTGGCCACATGGACTAGAACAGTGACTAAGTCACAGATATGGTGTTTTCAAGATCCTTTAGAGCAGCGGTTCTCAGCCTTCCTAACGCTGCCACTCTTTAATACAGTTCCTCATGTTGTGCTGATCCCCAACCATAAAATTATTTTTGCTGCTACTTCACAACTGAAATTTTGCTACTGCTAAGAATCACAATGTAAATATCCAATATTCAGGATATCTGATATGTGACACCCCCCCCCCACAAAGGGACCGTGAATCACAGGCTGAGAACTGATACCCTAGATCTACAATTCTTCAGAATATAACAGGCAGTGAGCAAAACCACCCAGAGCCATCAGTAAGGACAGCTATGCTCTGAAAGAAACAAAGATGGGGATTTTCTAAAATAAAGAAGAACTTTGAAGAAGCTTTTAAAAAGCATTTGTGTTCATTCCCATGGGCAGGCAAACATACACACAAAACCCTGTGGTCACAGAAACACCTCAGATCAGGATCCTTGGCCACAGGATGAACCCCTTTCTGGAGTTTATGTGGCACATATAATGTTTCACATTGCTAATGTCTGTACTCACTTTAAAATACGTGGGTCAGACCATCTCTAGCTGGCGTGACTCCCCTGAGCAGTCAGTGCTAACACTCTCAGCATCAGAAGGGTCCCCTCCCTGCACACAGGCTCTGTGGAGATACTGCCTCATTTTGTCCCACAACAGAGAACCAATACCCAACAAACAGAATGAAGTTGGAGTAAAGGGTGAAATGGAGCAACTGGATGGAAGGGTTGACAATAAATCCAAAAGCTGTTGAAGCCAACTTCATGGTTAGGAAAGAACTGGAAATGTGTGGGTGTGTGCTCAAGGTCTGAGGAAAATTCCGGAAGTCCAGCAGATGTTTTCTGTTAGGAGGCGTTGGAAGCCCCAAGGGCTATATTTCCTTCTTGAGAAACAAGTCGATTTAAGAAATGTGTTTCCATCTTAAGTAGTTTTCTGCTAAACTCACAAAATGCAAAGCTCGTTGGCATGGCGAACTCCAGACCTTTCCCAGGGAGCCCAGAGCACTGTCTTTGAAAATCCGTGACGGGCACAGTGATCTAGGACAGACATGCTACCCGCTGGGCTTTTTGTACTCTTAATTAGGGATCTCACTCAGCTGTAAATGGTTTCTCCAGGTTTGGCAGAGATGAAACACTCTCTCTTTGAAGGTAATGTCTGAGTCACACTGGCCATTTTCTTGATTTAGGGGCTTCTACAGAAACACTAATAAATGGGGACTTACACTAAAGGAGTCAGAGGTCAGGTCAGTGACCTTAATACAAAGTGGCCTCCTATGTTCTGGAGACAATCTGGAACTCGTAGTTGGATACCTATGAAAAAGCGCTTTCCACAGGAGGTGGTCCACCTTCATTGATATGGACCTACCTTAGAGTCTCTCTGGAAGGACTAAGGTCTCTACTGGACAGAAGATTAGTAGCGTTCAGAAAACATCTCAGATTTCATTTCAATATTGCATCTTCTGGAGAACTTCCATCAAAAAATGGTCCAGGAGGAGCATGGAAGATCAGTCTTTATAAACAAAATGTACTCTACGAGTAGCTGGAGATGGGAACCACTTGCTGAGCAGAGACCGATGAGGTTGCACAAACATCCCACCTAAAACCATGTGAGAGCCTGGATCTCCAGCTAGCTGTGTGCTCTGGGAACTAATCAGACCGCTCCTCATGGTTATTGGACATGTTGCTAACATGGACCATATTCAAGGGCATGAGATCCTCTTAGCCCTGGGGACATTACTCAAGGCATTGAGAATTTTAATGGCATGTCCTACAGAGGGAACTTCTGAAATGACCGGGGTACAGATGCAAAGTGAGCCCCTCATAGACCCTGCCAGGATCCAGGCAGAGTATCCCTCCAAGAGGAGCAGGTGGCTTATGACTTTCCTGCCAGGAAGATGATGGGGTGCAAACATGACCAGATTAAACCACATGAGGTCAGTTGTGTGGGAATTTACATTTTAAACACTTTCAGGGCAAGTCTCCCAAAACATAAGCGACTTCTGAAAAGTTCCAATTTTTCTGGTATTTCTTAAAACAGGACTGTCACCCAGGGAATATTACACACCTTGGAGGGGGAACGATTTCACAAGACTAGGGTCAACTTAATCCAGTTGTTTTCCGTCATTTGTGAGAAAACAACCAGTGGAGGAGCTCTGATTTGTAGAATTATAGGTCTGGGGCCAGCCAAGCCAGGGATGGGGTGGGGCGGGGCACTAACTTAAACACTGCTAGGGTAAACCTCATTGTCCCTTCCTCATGTCACCAAGTCAGGATGGGGTGAGCGCCTTTGGCAGGGTCTGATGTTGACCTATGACAAGTAACACTCAAGTAGGTTTGAAAAAAAAAAAAAACAGGTGTAGCCCAGGATGGCCTGGAACTGCTATGTAACCAAGGATGGCTCCCCCTTGTGAGAGCTAGGATTGCTCTAAAAGCATGGTTTAATCTCTAATTTTGCAGCTGAGATTTCAGGGTTGTCAGACCAGGGAACTGTGGACTAGGTGGGTAACCAATTCTCGTTGACTTCTCCCCAGCACCCCCTCATTCTTTCTGTCTGTTTCTTAGCTTCCCTTTACAACTGCTACCAGGATGCCAGGGACTCAGCAGCTGCAGCACAATGCGTGCATTCTTTTAAATTTACTGCCAATTAAAAAGAAAATTTTACAACCAAAAATTGGCAGGAATTTGCTATTAACTTTAAAAAAAAAACAAAATTCTCTAGCGAGCAAAAAAAAAAAATGTAGTTTCATGTAACTATGAAAGAAAATAGTTTTATAGGAATGTGTCCCCTCAGGAAGGATGGTTTAAAGAAACTATGCCATGCTAACTTAGTTCATGGCTTCCAACTTCCACCCTTTCTGGTCCGGATATGCCTGGCTCCATGCACAGTTGATTACGATTTCCTCCATTCTGTTCCTAAGCAATGGTGACTCCAGGCTGTTCTCTAAAAACCCACTTCTTTAAGTTTACTGATGCTATTTAAACAGGTAGTGTGTTCACCCAGAGTAAACAGCCTCTCTCCTCACAGCAATATGTAAAAATGGCCAGGGAAATGCATTTTCAAGAAAGGACAGTACAAGGAAGAGGAAACAGGGAAAAGAAGTGAGATCTGATGTCGATTCAGAGTTTTGCATTCTAAAAATAACATCAAAGGCCTTCCATATGCTGACCGGTGTGGTGATCTGGCTGTTTGTCAGTTTCCCCAGGGTGGATGGCTTTTTTCTTATATAGGCTACAATTGCTTTTAAGCCAATACAAGTCCTCTTCTCAACTCATCAGAGAGGGCTGTTAAAGTCTAACTTTAGAGAATCTCTTACTGAACTCAAACTCAAAAAAAAATGTATTTGAGACTATAAAAAAAATAGGGCGAAGGAGTCTCACGTGGTCTGTCCACCCACAGTCTCCAAATCCAGAGTGGGTCTTGCCCCAGCCCACTCCTCCCATCTCCACAAAGAACCATTGATCCCCAGAGAAGCCAGTAGAATCACTGCAGATGGCCCCCTGTCCCCTTCACCGGATTCCTTCTGCTACATTTCCCTAAGTGGCAGTCCAAAGTCTGGGCCAATACTTCTGACTTCCAGTTTTGATTTACTCCCCAAATGCCATGTCTGCCTTGCCAAGATTGTGAAATATGCCACCTACACTGTTCTTAAAAAGTAAAAAGAGTTTAATGTTTTAGTAATGGAAACTATGTATCCGTCACTAAGTGGAAAGGAGAAACAGAAACTCATTTTTAATTCTCTCTCTCTCTCTCTCTCAGCAAGCTCCCATATATAAAGAACCTGACCCTGAGGACCCATTTGAATGAATGACAGATCTGGAACACAGATGCATGGGACGACTTAGGACACTGTGGGGGCGTTTTTTGGTTCCAGGTCAGCACAGGTCACCACTCTGTGGACCTGCCTGGCAGAGCTCTGCTGGGAGCAGCATCCAAGTACTCCTGTGACGCATCTCTGAGAGGCCAGCATGGGAGCCTTATCTCCAGACAGACAACTGTGGGGGTGGATAGACAGCTGGCTGAGGAAACTTTTCCAAAAGCCCTCCGACTGTCATGTTCTGTTAGCAGGGCTCCCTGCACGTTTGGCAGGCTTGCTCGAGCTGGAGCGACTTTATGACCAAGGATGGTAAGGCTGTGGGTAACTTGCATTAGTCATGTTGGTCGGCCTGGGGCTGGCAGGGCTCAGGACTTGGAGAATTCAGGGGCTTGGATTGAACCACAAAATAAAACCACAGAACATTCTCACATATATGAGGTCCCTTCCCTGAAATCTCCTTGTGCAGTTTACAGATCAGTTCTTAGTAAAGCTAATGCTGATGTCATTGTGTCCCTACTGGCTGGCAACCACCTTCCACACTCTCTTCTTGAGAGGTGGGGTGAGAGGGGAAACTCAGTCATTGCTATCATGACTCTGAATGGATTTCAGATGGAATTCAATTACAAGGTGTTCAGGACTTACCTTCTGGAATTATTAGCAGAGTTTAGGGGAGGGATGGGAGGGGCTGAGCTCAGCTGGTACAGGGAGTACTTAACATGCACAAGAGGCTCTTGGTTTGATCACAGACTTGAGTGTGGTGGCACGTGCCTGGGTTACATCCTCAACTATGTAAATTAAAATGAACAGGGGAGGGGGCTGGAGAGATGGCTCAGCGGTTGTTAAGGACAATGACTGCTCTTCTTCCAGGGGCCCAGGCTTCAAATCTCAGCACCCACATGGCAGCTCACAACTGTCTGTAACTCCAGGATACAACACTCTCACATAGACATACATGCAGGCAAAACACCAATGCACGTAAAATAAAGGTAAATAAATAAAAAATTTAAAAAAAGAAAAAGAAAAAGAAAAAGGGATGAGGCATGCATGATACTCCACTAAGAGAATCCAAGGCAAAGGACCCGCTCTCTGTCCACGGACCTTCTGGTTAGCCAGACTTCATCACTCTTGGGGCTCCTGCCTCAGAGGAAGGGCAAGTCCCCAAATGAATAGCTTGGGAGAGCCAAAGTGTGGGGACAGCTGAAGGCTTTCCATCTCCAACCTGTGGTCTTCTGAGACCATCTTGATCCTCTGAGTGCAGGATAAGAGTAACTTCCCTGTATCTTTCCAAGCCCTAGGCTAGATGATGAATGAGAAAAGAAACATGTCACACCCTCGTGGAACTGCAGATTGATGAGTGCACCGAGGTTAAGGAGAGTGACACATTGAGGCCCACAGACTGATGAGGTCCTGAAACTGTGGCTTGTTCCTGGTATGAGGCAGACCTTCTGGGTCTATGGGACTCCCTGAATTGGTCCTTCTGAGCCACTGTAGGGAGAATGCGGGCCACACCTAGCACCCCCTTAGCCACTGACTGAGATCTAATTTCCCAGGAGACATGTGCTGACCCAGGGGGAGGGGACAAGGGTGGCTTTGTGGCAAACTGAGCTCGCAGGGTTCCCCATCCAAGGTCCTCAGTTACACGGTATAGTCCATTTCCCTGTGTATTTCTGACAAGCTGTGGTGACTCCCCACATGCCTTTAAGCTTCATGGTTTCATCTTGACTCATGGGTGAATGGGCTATTAACTGACAACCGAATCTATGTCAGCAAGAGGCAGGAATGGAGAGAAGGTGGGTGGCTGCCAGCAGACCTGTGTAATGAGCTGCAGAGGGATCTAGGCTCCTGTGATGGATGATTTAGTGGGATCTCATTCTAGCCAAGCAATGGCAGGAGATGCTTCAGCCATAGGGAAAAGAGTCACTTCCTGATGTGTTAAGGTGGGGTGACAAGGAGGCAGCCACAGGTAGCTGGATGTTGGCTAAAGATTGAATAGGGAACTGGGGTACCTCAGATTGCTCTGTGGCTGGGGATGTAGAGTATATGTTTATGTACAGGAGAAAATGTTTAGCGTATAGGAGGTCCTGCACTCACTCTCCAGCAGAGAGGAGGCTAGCAGAATTCCAGTTCCTTGGGTCCTTTGTCTCAATAGTGTGACAGCCAAAGGGAGGGGCATAATGTCTCTTCAGCATATCTTTCTTCAGAAGTTTCCACCCTGCTGTCCATGTTCCTGCATGCTCAGCTTCCTGGTGCTTTCTGTGTCAGTCTGGTCCCAGCTGGACATCAGCACCTTCATGTAACTGACATTGGAAAGGAACAGCTAATACTCGTCCCGTGAGGAGCCATTGAGCATGGCCCTCGTTGAGAGGGTGAGTCAGGTGAGAGTAATGTTCTTCATCAGAATGGGAGTTTTCTTTGAACTGTCTCAGTTACAGCAGAAAATATAGATGAAATATGAGGAATCAAAACCTAATACTATAAAGCTAACTCCCTCACCATTCGAATACGGTTCAGAATAAGTGTCATTTCACCCCACATAGGCTCACGTCATACAGCACTGTGCAAAGTCATCCTGATGTCATTTCAGCCCTACAGCAGCATCTACCCTTTGTCATAGTCAGGGGAGCAGCTGGTGGAGGTGGAGGTTCAAATTGTGAATTCACTTTCCACTTTTGTCAGATTTAAAATGAGCTTGCCAGAAAACTGCAAAAATTCAGTTTTACCTCACAACAGAAGGCCTTCAGCAATGTCAACAATTTTGTCCCCAGCCTTTCCTGGCCATGGCCAGCTCTAGGCTGTCTCCTCTATCTTCAGAAAGGTTACCCAAGGCAAGGTCCTTAAAGGGGAGAGCAGTCCCAGGGAGAGTCACAAATTTCTTACTCATTCAGTTGATGCTTAACATCTAATGGTAGGCTTCCTCTCTGTTCCTAATCTATGTCTTCAGTAAATCTTTCCCTTCTAATTCTCCTCACAGCCAGGACAGAAACCAACCAATCAGTTACCTGCTCGGGCCTCTTCCTGGACTTATGGACACATCTCATATTCAGTTTTTCACTTTCCGGGGATGAAGTCACCCTCCATGTTTTTATGCGAGGACTAATTGTTAGTTAGAGGAGGAAGGATATGGAGGCTCCCACAGAAAAGCAGACACTTCCCGGGCAGGAAATATCCAATAATTACTCCTGCCACATTTAGATAAAGGGTGGGAAGGAGAGGGAGGAAGTAGAGGGGATTCTCAGGCATCCCTTGAGGAAACAAAAATGAGGCAAGCCTTGCACTAATATGGGCTTCTTTCTGCTGGGGAAGGGATACCATCTGTGGGTGAAAAGGTCCCAGGCATTGCTGAGTGAAGACACAAGTAGAGAGTTGGGAAGAACCCTGCAGACTTGCAGTTCTGGCCATGGCCACCTCTTCTCCAGTTCGATCCACTCATCTCCAATTTATTTTTTTCCTTCTGCATCCTCTAGAGCACTGGTTTTCAACCTTCCTAGTGCTGCGACAGACATACAGTTCCTCCTGTTGGGGCAGCTCCCAACCATAAAATTATTTTCATTGTTACTTCATAATTGTAATTTTGCTACTGTTATGATCATAATTTGAATATTTTTGGAGATGGAAGCTTGCAAAGGGGTTGTGACCCACAGACTGAGAGCTGCTGCTTTAGGGGATGAAGGTCCCACCTGGCTCACTTCTCCCAACTGCTGCACCAGTCACCTTCCAACATCTTTGTTTGAACTCTGTTTAAGTCTTTTGAATGTGTCTCAAGTTCCACATGGGCTCTCTTGACTATAGTTGTTGACTTGTCTGTTTTCTTGGGGATTCTTTTTTTTTATACCCCCTCATTGATCAATCCAGACTGTCAAGATTTCGACCCCTTCTTTCGTTTAGAATCTTAAGTCTGAAGTTTGTCGTACCATTTACTGTTGAAAATATTAGGTCACCCAGAGAGGAGACAGAATGTGAGTGTGCATGTGCGCGTGTGTTCGTGTGTGTGCATGTGTGTGTGCGTGCATGTGTGTGTGTGTGCGTGCGTGCAAGAGAGGAGACAGAATGTGAGTGAGTGTGTGTGTGTGAGAGAGAGAGAGAGAGAGAGAGAGAGAGAGAGAGAGAGAGAGACTAGAACAGAAGTCTACAAACTTCTGAAGTTGTATGGGAATGTAAGGAGGACTAAGATATTCAAAGCAAGGAATGCCTAAGAGGTTTTTGAGTGAGATGGAGAGAACCAACCATCAGTGCTCACAGACTGTGTAGACTGAGGAATGGACTGGCCACCATGGTCATCAGTTGTCTCCACTGTCCCCAGTCCCTCAGTGTCCAGGAATTTATTTATACAAGGCCACTGGGCCAGGTCATGGCAGATTCATTCTTAAAGAAAGATCTGCTAGACCCTGCATCTGACTGAGCCTTCCTATTCAATTTCTTCTTCAAAAGTCATCTCTAGGGACTGGAAGAATGTGAGAATGTGTTGTGAGTTCTCTGGAAATTCTTTTAACTCAGGGAATCATTAACAGGATAGAAATCTTCCAAAGTTTGGAGATGGCCACAACCCCATAGAACATCAGGCACCTGCAGCTCACGCAGTCCAGTTTGGGCTCTCCTGTCTGCTTAATGACTTGGCAGAAGACATTTCTTTTGCAAACCCAAATTCCCAGCCTGCTGCAAAGCTTGGGGGATGCCAGAGCTATGTCCTCAGGACTTTGACCCATGTGGGGGGCAAGGGAACCCACTGCAGTCAGTGTAGGGTTATGGACAAATAGTTTCCAATATGGTTTTCCAACATCAACCCAAGACATAAAGAAACAACAACAAAAACTGACCCCCAACACTACCAGAAGTGAATGCATTTTTCCACGAATATGGAAATGCTCTAAAAACCAGTCTTGACCCCACATTTATAATTTACTTGTGACCTAAATATTGAATAAACAGCAGGAAAAGATACTGCCAGACACAAACAAGAGGCCTCCACTTGATACACGTCTGCTTAGAAAACAGTTGTCAATATGTAAATAAAGATTTGATTCAAGTTTGGTAATAATCCCAAATATTCAGAATACTATGGGAACAAGGACTCACTGACCACAGGCTTGATGTTAGGGGAGTTCTCTGAGGTCCTCGGCTGGCTGAGGGGGCCTCTCAGGCATGCACAGCCCTCTGTATAGAGTTCCTGTCCGAGGAACATGCTAGGAATGTGTCATTGAGAATCACCATCAATGGAGTCAAAGGCTGTGAGAACAGCCTCCCAGTCCCAGGAGGATGAGTTTCTGTTGCTCTGTGGAATAGCTAGGGTGAACTCAGAAATCACTGATTGGAATGCTTACCTCCAAGTTTTGATACACAACTTAGTGGACCGTCCACGCATGGATGAGTATTTGGACCTGATGCTGAGGCTCATGTAAGCTTGAGGGACACCTGTTCCCTCAGTCACCTGAGGGCCCAGAGCTCCAGGTGCTCAGGGTTCTCCATTTGGCAGGGTCATATGTCCTTGGGTGTGTGTGTGTGGTGGCCTTGCTGCCTCCCTTGGAAGTACATTCTCTTAAGCCCCAGGGACTCTAGTGTTCAGGGTCTGCCTGGTGACCCAGAGATCCCCAAGAGCAGTTGTTCTCATACCCTTCTAGAGAGCACTGAAAGGAGTAGCAAGGGACCTGCTCGGGTACTGAGCCTTAGGACTGCTGACAGCCTCGTGTCCACCATGGGACCAAATATCCAGGACGCATATGATGCATGTGAATTACACAGACAAAACCCTCTGGTTCTTTTCTCCCATATTACCCCATATCAAGTAAAACATATGCTTAATAAAACTGAATTTGCTTGAGCAAGCACACAGCATGCTGATTGGAAATGTTTGACTAATGTATATTTATTAAACAGGTAATTTTGGGAATTGGATAAGGTGTGAGGTCATTTAAAACAATTTTTTAAAGAGAGTGTCCTGAAGCCGGGCGGTGGTGGCGCACGCCTTTAATCCCAGCACTTGGGAGGCAGAGGCAGGCGGATCTTTGTGAGTTCGAGGCCAGCCTGGTCTACAAAGCGAGTCCAGGACAGCCAGAGATATTCAGAGAAACCCTGTCTCGAAAAACCAAAAAAAAAAAAAAAAAAAAAAAAAAAAAAAAAAAAAAAAAAAAAAAAGAGAGTGTCCTGTAGAGAAGGAAGTCTCATGTAGTAGAGACGGCTTTGACCTCCTGACCCTTCTGTCTTGACCTCCTGAATGTTGGAATTACAGGTGCACACCACCATGCCCATCTTAAATCTTTTTAGCTTTAGAAATGTCTAAAGCAAAACGGAATGGATATACTCAACAAAGAAGGCTGCTTCAACCACGTGTGGCTGTCCCTGGAGACACCAGCCCAGAGAACACTCCATGGGAGACTGCCTCCAGGGTCAACTTTTCCTCTGGTTCCTGGAGCTGGGAAACGCTGTCACACTGAGAATACCTACAATGGAACGTCACCCTCTGTGTCCCCTTGCCTTGGACAGGGACTCTGGTTGACCACAGGAAGATGCAAGGCAGAGGAGGAATGAGCCTTGCTGACAGGGAGGCACTGCTAGCCACATCAAGAGTGGCCTCATGGCTGTGATGTTTATGTTCCTGCTGCTGTCATCCCTGTGGGGTCAATTACAAAATGTATTCACTCCAGCTTTCTCTGTGTATGTGTGAGTGTGCATGTGTAGTGTGTGTATATGTGTGTGAGTATGTTTGTGTGCATGTGATGTGTGTGTGTGTCTGTTTGCATGTGCATGTGTGGTGTGTGCATGTATGGTGAGTGTATGTACCTGTGTGGTGTGTGTGTGTATGTGAGCATGTGTATGCTTGTGTGTGTATTTGGGGGGTGGAGGGAGTGAGAGCAGAGCTCATGAAGCGTTGAGACATGTAGTGTCCCAGTAATGTGCTACTTTAGAATGCTGGGAGGTGAGGTGGCTGGCTGGCTCCTGCACCATCTCCACAGGTCTCCAATACAGCTTCAGGCTGGCTTAGAACAATGTCCTGAATGAGCTGGACACAAGTCTGCCCTCACCATCAGCCCAACTGGAGGTGCCCCACACAAGGGAAGGTGGGCCTGGAGCCAGAAGCTCTGAGTGATAGGAAAGCCAGCTTTCAAGTACCCTGGAGGGATTGTATAGGGGCATGAACACATCCAGCAGAGGCTGGGGGTGGGAATCCCAGGAGAGCCATGAGCAGATGACGCCCAAGGGGTGCAGAGCAGAGAACGTGGAACACACGGCTGGCAGGGTGACATGAGGAGTCTGTCTCTGGGAGGCGGGGAGGTCTGGGAAACAGTGAGGGAGGGGCAAACAGATCTTTGAAGTTTGGGTGACTCTGTCCATCACACATGGGCTCTGGCGTCAGAGTTTTCTCTTGAGTTATATATAAATTGGAGTGTGGGCCACCCACTAGCTAGACTGCAGGCAATGAGCTGACCCTGGTGTCATCATGTGGAGGAAGTTTTGTCTCTGGGTGCCAGGTTTAAGGACAAGAAGCACTGCTTTCTGATGGATAAAAACTCCTATTCTATAAACACGTTCCTCCCAGCAGCAATTCATCTTGCTCTTTGGCTTAAAAAAATGTGGCAAGAAAGCCGAGCATGATGCATCACAAGACTTGATCTCTTTCTCATTCAATGAGTAGAAATAAATCTTGAATTTTGGGCAGGAGGGAGGTGGCAGTACCAGAAGCCCAGAAACCTTCCCTTTTCCAGTGGTGTCTGAGGTGGGAGCCACACCAGGCGGAGCCTCCTGGAGGAGACAGTGCCTGGGACTCTCTGCCTGAAGGTCGCGCAGGGCTAAGCTATTAGGAGCTGTCTAGGGTTTCAGGGGGCATATAAATAAGAACATAACAGCTTATCTTTGGCCACCGAGGTATACTGTCAGGAGTTCTGTTCAAATCAAGCCTTGGTCCTAAGTTTTCTCCTTGGCCATTTTTTGGTGATTTATTGTAAAGGTGGCACTGAATTCTTTTTTTTTTTTTTAACATAATGACTTAGGGATACTACAAAGACTATTTTTGCTGGTGCAATTGGTGGGCTTTGCCAAAACTTCAAAGGTTCATGTTGGAGGGCAGGTGGGCAGAAGCAAAGGGAGGATACTCTTAATGCTGCAACACCATCACTTCTTAATGACTCAAAAGGCCTTGAGCAGTGCAGAGCAAAACCAGAACCAGGGCTGACCAGTCCAACATTCCACAGGGCCCAGGGAGGGTGCCAGATGGGGGTGGCATGTGGAAGGGGTGCTGCTGCTCTGTAGGCAAGGCCGGGGGCGGGGGGAGCCTCAGATGCCCGACTTCAAGCTGGGGTCTTGTGTTCTGCCACGAAAGACTGTTCATTTGGCTTTGGTGCTGGCCACTGAGTCTTCCAGGCTGACGTTGAGTGTAGAACAACTCAAACCAAAAATCCCAGAAGCCTTCTAAACTTAGAAAAGAGCTCAGGGCTCTGTCTGGGTTGGGTCACTTGTGTTCCTTCCCAGCTTGGTGCCACCAGCAGTCAGGTAGGCAGCCGCCCAGGTCAGTGTGGGATGCTGGGGGCCAGTGGCAAGTGCAGGTAGCACTTGGTTTTCCTGCAGGGGTGTTGTCCACCCACTCTGCGGAAGATCTCCCACTTTGGCAACACAGGATGGCCGAAGCTGGTGGGTTTCTCTTGTCAGCCTGACTCAGGATGCCCGTCACATGACCCTGACCAGCTCGGCCTCTGGATGTCTCAGAGGCTTCCTCTCATGCCAAGCAAATGCAGGTGTGGTGGCAGCTGACGTGTTTGGGTATGAGATGGGCCTTTCAAGTAAGTTTTCTGGGCAACGTTTTCTCCACTGAATGTCCAACCTTCCTCCAGCACCTTCAGCAGAACCCTTTCTAGAAACCCTGGACTCAGAAGATTGCCCAGAGGGCAGCTTGTCTTTTATGATGACTTACATGTGTGTATCACAGACCCGGATTTTCTTTTCCACATGAAGAAGCTGCTACACAGTGGATACTCATTAGGTCTGTGGGCTAATATGGAACAGTAGGGATTGACAACACAGTGGAAGATGCCAATATCTTTTTTTTTTTTTTTTTTTGGTTTTTTGAGACAGGGTTTCTCTGTGTAACCCTGGCTGTCCTGGACTCACTTTGTAGACCAGGCTGGCCTCGAACTCACAGAGATCTGCCTGCCTCTGCCTCCCGAGTGCTGGGATTAAAGGCGTGGCCACCACACCTGGCTGCCAATATCTTTTATACGTATTAATGACACCGTGGCAGCAACAGGACCTCTCTGCAGCTCATGGCTTACTGTTTTTCAAACTTTATTTCTAATATATACACTGAACCTGTGGGGGGAAACATGTTTTCCTTATTTGTGCAGATAACAGATCAATAATACTAAAGGATTTGTTGACGTGGTTAGGAATGGCTGAGTGGGCTGTGTGTTTTGTTTTTTGTTTGTTTGAATCTCAGCACTGATTTTGTTTCTGGTGGACTGTGTTTCACACCGATAGACCCATCCAAGTGTGTCTTCAAAGAAGCCAATACGTTGGTCATGCTCTAACGTGACCGAGCATTATCTGAACCTGTGGGAGCTCCTCACGTCGCTGAGTGATGGCCACTGATTCAGATACGAGTTTGCTTGGGACTCAGGTTGCCCAAAGACTTTGGGGATACAGAGTGTCACTTAACCTTGTTCCAGTACTTCACGGCTGCGACCCACAGTGGCGGCCTAACTGTGCTTTCTTCAGCCCACTAAGGTGCTCAGTTCCCTCCTGCCATGTGGATGCCAGGGATGAACCCCACTAGGGTGCTCAGTTCCCTCCTGCCATGTGGATGCCAGGGATGAACCCCGACTTGTCAGTTTGCTGGGCTGAGCATCCGGCACCATTATTTGCTGAGTTGTCTCACTGGCCCCCTGACTTCGCTGTTCGAATAGGCATTCCCTTCATGGGGCCAATTAGGGCTCTGAACCCTTTTAGCACATTTCATAGCTTTCGTTCTTTGCCACTGACTTACAAACCTCACCTCTTGCCTTTGTCCCACAGCACTTCTACATCTACATCCCTTTCCCTCTCATATCTTTCTAATATCCTGTTTGTTGGCAAAATGGACAATCCAGCTTGCCTTAGCCTTCCTTGAAGCAGGTTGCTAAGCATCAGCTATATGGTTGGAGCAGTATCCTCAGTGAGGAATGGAAGGAACTGTTATTCAGAGATGTCAGAGACTGGGAGGAATGTGCCAGATGTAGCCAGTGCAGGTAGGTGAAGTGCCTCTGAGAAGTTGACCCTGAGACGAGCCCTCACGTGTATGACAGACGTTGGGTGGAGACCCAGAAGGGGGGTGGCCATTCCTATGCCAGGGAGCAGGGCAGTCTGGGGACTGAGAAGCATCTGTTTGGGCTGAAGTGTGACCTCACTAGTGAGGAAGGACCAGAAGTGCCTGCCTGAGGACAGGGCACACGAGATCCTGCCAGACTGTTGGCCGTGCCCTGACTCTGAGCACTGGCATGATAAGTGACATGTGGACTCACAGAGCTGAAGACAGAAGGAAGACTCAAGAGTCCACCTTATTTTAGCAGGTCATCAAAATTCTCTATGAACCATCAGGACAGTAGCTGCAGGTAGAACTTTCTCTCCAGTCTTTCTTCTACATGGTCCTCCTGTGGTCAGTTTAAGATTGCTACCTAGTTTGTATACAGGCATCTTTGTTCCTTTATGGATGAGTCTGATCTCCCTTCTGACATGGGATGGGTCACAGACCCATTGTCTGTTTTTGGGCACATTTGCTGTGTAGAGCAAGAGGGACAGAATTTGTACTGTTCACAGTGGGGGCAGGTCCTTAAACAGTGACTTTCTAGGTGGCTGAGTGCATCAGTTTAAATGAGAGGAGACAAAACTCACCACTGATTGCCTTGCAGCATTAATTTCTTGGCTTACGTTAATTTCTTGGCTTACTGTGTATACACAGCCTTGTCTAATCTAAACATTCAAATAGAAATAAATCTCTTTTTGACCTGATACGAACTCAGGAATCCTACACTGAAAGCCATGATTGCACCACAGCACATTAGCCTTTGTCAAATGAATACAAAATTAATTCCTAAATCCAGACCCCTGAAGAATATGGTTTGCAAAACAACAGCTTCCGGATTCACAAACAGTAGTTTCTTCCCTTCTCTTCCTCTGGGCCCCCAAGGGTAATGTGAACAGTGCATATGGCTAACCCAACCAAGCAACAGGAAAAACCAATTTTCCTCCCCCACCCCCACCCCCGGGAGAGCCCAGACACCACCAGCAGAATCCCAGGGTGGACTTGGGAGCACAGCTCTCTTCTCAAGCATTTGAAAGAATAAACAAGGGCCAGTCATCTTAATGTGGCCCCTCTAAAGTGGTCCTTATAATGCAAGTTGAGTTTCTTGGCCACACTTTTTTTTTCCTTTGAGATAGGGTCTTACTGTGTATCCTTAGTTAGCCTGAAGTGGCTATGTAGACCAGGCTTGTCTGGAACTTACAGAAATCCTCCTGGCTCTGTTTCCTTAGTGCTGTGATTAAAAGTGTGTGCCACCATGCCTGGCTTTTGGCTGGAATCTTAAAGCTGAAGTGAGTTAAAACCATGAGTAGAATTTGTGTATATATTTTATATAACACATACTGGACTGGCCATTTCTACCCTGAGCCCTCTTTCTTCAGATTATAAATGATCATCTCTTACTACTGAGTTGCATAAGAATCAAGGGTTTCTCTCTCTCTGTGTGTGTTGTCAATTCCTCCTGTTAAAAGTCCCTGCTTATCACAGTGTCTATGTAAGAAAACCTTTCAGCACACTTGTCAGTCACAGTGGTATCTCCTGGTGCCTTCAATTTTATTTGCTTGGTGTGACACACTTTTTGGAGCTTGTATGTACACTTTGGCATGTTTACTTTGAATGATTTGTGAAGCGACTATGAAGACTTTTCCATAAATAAAGTGGCTGTATTTATCAAGTATCTAAGGAAGACAATGAGTCACGCTGTTGTCTGCAGCACCTGCTTTGGTAGTTATTCATCAGCAAGGCTGTGATTCAGAGTTTTCTCTGGGGAAGCAGGCGGAAGACGGGTGCACATTGTTCTATGCAAACTTCAAGTCTGTTTCTTCTCCTTAAGTCTTTATATGTGGCGTGGAAAGAATTTATTCCACTTGGCTCACAAACAAGATGCTAAAACTGTGATACAGCTGTTTTAATCAAAAGGTCCTCCAGTGTCCCATAGCACCTTACTTGAAGACCCTTGGGGACATAGCAAAGGCTTCATTATGAAAATAGTGCCTTTGCTATGTATGAGCTGATGAATGCCACCACACTGCTTCTGTCTTCTGATCTGAGGACCAGTCCTAACAGCAGGGAACAAATGATTAACGGTAGATATAGACTAGCCCTGGGTGGAGCCAGGCAATATGACCAGAGTAGCCCCAATCAAAAGTGTCCATTTGAAATATGTACTAAGGAAGGGATAGATGGCATAAAGCTCCTAGAAAGAAGAATAAAGCCCTCAGGAAGAGGTGACAGTATAAAATCTACCATAATCAATGATAAGATGAGTGCCATGCCTAGCATGCTTTATGCAACAAGTGGAAATACGCTTTATCTGTCCCTGGCTGGAAGTGAGGCAGGTGACCCCTGACAGTGTGCAAGTTTGATCTCTGGTCTAACTGAAGGGTTTCTCAATGCAAATCCCAGCAGCATTGAGAAGGCCCTTCTCTGAGACTCACTTATCTGCCTGAGGCTGTCACACTGATCCTGTGCCTGGCTGGGACAATCACTTCCTATGGCAGGAGCCATGAAACACAAGCTCATACCTGAGGCCCTTGAACAATGGGGTTTAATGCTTGTCTCTCTGTAGGATTTGTCTTTATTTGACTTTTTAAAAGTTTCTGAGGAAATACAATTATCCAGATGTGTGTGCCCGAATTGGGCTGCGGTTGGCTTGGGTGGGTGTGGGTGTGGTGGGGTGTAGAGGACAGGGGAATCAGGCACTCTTGGCTTAAGAGACAGTGAGGTCTCTGGGGAGTCTTTGCACCTCCTATTGTCTGATACTGGAGGTAAGAAGCTGACAGCTATGATAGTGGCCCACGGATACCTAGATTACCTCTAAGGTAATGGGAGATTTCAAAGAGTTAGTTAGCTCATGCAGGCACAGACAGGAGACACCTAAAGTGTTAATTTTCAATTTAAACCTGAGAATCATGCACACAAGGGGTCACTGTTACTGTGGATTAGGCAATGGCACAGGCGAGGTTTCTTAAAAACAAATTCTCCCTATTAAATATGAAACGAGCCTGGTAACTGCTGTGTGTGGGTGCCTGTGAACCCTTTCAACTTTTCCTTCGAGACAAAAGCATTCCAAAGTATTTCTTTGAAAACCTGCCTGGTAAGAGGCTCCCTGGGACTGATCAGCTCTGATCAGGCACAGGTCTGGTCCAGCTGGGCTCAGGTCTTGGATACAGTGTTTCTGGAGACAGGGTGTGTGCAGAAGACAGGAAGGAGTGTCTGTCACCCTGATGGGTGCTAAGAAAGCTGCCTGGTGGAGGGAGACAGCTCAGAAGAGGCCACCCTAGGGCAGAAAGGCAGATGGAGCCAGCTCTGGCTTTTCCACACTCTGGGGTGGTGAGAAGGAGGCGCGATCTCCCCACACTGCTAACTCTGCCCTGGTCCCACAGGTCGGCTGTTCCACACAGTGTTCTTACAGCACCACCATTTCAGGGGTGAAAGAGAGACCAAGTAGCCCATGCCAAATGCCTCCAGAGACCAGAGAGGGGTCAGCCCTGGACCCAAGCGTTGTAGGACCGAGTTTGTGTGCACTGTCACCGTCCCTCTTGAGCTCATTTTCGAGCTATGGAGTGGGAAGCGGCAGTCCATGTGGTGGGAAAGCTTTGAGTTCCACTCTGCCATGGCCCAATTTTGGCACTTGAGGCACAGTACCTGACAGCAGACACTGGAGTGAAAGGAATTAGTGGGATGGAAAAAGAGGAATTCTAACCATGGCCCGAGAACAGCCATTTAGGTCAGATCAGCCTTAGCTGCCGAGGTCACTCTACCACTGTAGTCTGGGCTATAGTGTATCTATAGCAGATAGCTACATCCCAGCTCACCCTGGGAAGGTGGGAGGCCTGAAAAAACCAGGGGTTTCACGAATGACTTCCCAGACCTACAGCCCCTGCAGGAGAGCTACTGTAGCTGTATCCCAGGCTCTACTACAAGATGGGGGTGGGGTGAGGGAGGGAGTAGGAAAGGTGGACACTTGTCTCACTGCAGCTACTTTGGGCACCCTGTCCCACTTTACAGAGGGTGGACTGAAGGGGAAGGGTATGTCGGGTGCATCGAATGCCTGCGCGTCTCTATGTTGGAGCTGGGACTGGACTCCAAGATGAAGTTCCTTCCGCACGTGGAATGTCACTATCAGTCCTGGATGGCCACAGGCATCCAACTATAGGGCCAACTCTGCAGCACATATGCACATTTGTCTGCTGTGCAACATCTCCCCTTCACCCTGGGTAGAGTGGGAGGCCAGAAAAAACCAGGGGTTTCATGAATGACTTCCCAGACCCACAGCCCCCGCAGGAGAGCTACTGGCAGAGCCGCAGGGTACCACCCTTCGCTTAGAGGAGGAGACTTGAGAGCCTTCCAGGGCAGTCAGGGTGTTCTTGAGCTCAGGAATGCTCTGAGAGGGAAGATTTCATGAGACTGGTGGCGTAATCAGGCCAAGGTTAGGAGCGGGGGTGGGGTGCAGTGCAGGGCTGGCCTGGGACAAGCAGGAGTTAGGGACTCATGAGATTGAGGGACCTGGAGGGAACACTGGCCATATTTACAGAAGCCTCCTGGTGCAGAACCAGGAGATCCCCTGAGCACCAAGGGTAAAGAGTGAGCAGGGAGCTATACAATCACAATTCCTGCCACAGAACTGTCTCCAAAAGAGGCAAGAGAAAGCACACACAGACAAGGAGGCTGGAGAACCAGTTTACAGAACTGTCTCTTCCCTGGCTCAGCTGCCTGGTTTAGGAAAAAAACCACCCAAGCAGAATTGAGGTGGCAGGAACAACTTTGGACCACAAAGTTACAAGTATGTACCATCCTGCTCAGATATCCAAGGATGCCCATCAGGGCCAGCAGTGCATCTCAGTTCAATTTTTAGTCTCAGACTCTCCAATTATGTGCTTTTGAGCAGCTTAAGTTATATTCTGGATTTCATTTCTTCAAAATGAAATAGGGACTACTTTACAAGATAAATTGAAATTTTTTGGACACAAAGTACTCCCAGTGGCATCACCATAGCAATCTAGTGATACAATAATAATATTAAAATAATACAATTATATACATATAATTATATATATCATATATATATAATTATAATAATACAATATTATTATTCATGGTATCAAGGGACCTGGAGGGAGCATTGGCTGTATTTGTAGAAGCCTCCTGGTACACAATCAGGAGACCTCTGATGTAATAACAATACAATAAGAAATCCTGGCATTACCATAGCTACCTGGGGCATGCCACTTTCTCTTCCCCATAATTCACACAGAACATAGCGTGGTGGTGGTACATGAGGTAAAGCTTTATCTTGGTTGAACACTACAGGCTTTGTGGGTTCCCTGGGATTCTTAGATGATGGCTGTCCTAGGCTAGGTCCTGGGCAAGCAGGAATCCAAGTACAGATAAAGTCAAATGGTGTTCCACTCTGGCACACATTCCAACAAACACACCTATAAGAGGGCAAGGAAAATGCAGAGGTAGGAAGGCACCAACTCAGCAGATGCTGAAGATAGGTGTGAACTCTCACAGAGGTAAGACTTTTGGGGCATCCTCACATTACAGAGTTCCTAAACACTGAGACACAGGTGTTTACAGCACATGTGTGTAACAAGTGTTTCAGAGCTTTGACTCCCTGCACATCGCGCCACCCAGGGAGGCTGTCTGCATGTGACTGACAGAGAAAAGCCTTCACTTCAAATTCCATGCGCCCCCCACCCCGTGTTTCCTGCTGAGTACAGACTGATGGGTGGTTGATCATTTTGGGAGCACTGTTCTCCGAGGAACTTTGATTTTCCTTTTAAAAGAGCAGTAGTCCATTGCTTCTCTCCTCCAAAGACCTGGAGAGGATGCTCTATGAAGGGACAATGGAACATGCTCTTGGAGATGTACACTACGTCTGATGAGCGCCCAGTTCCGTGAAGGGAAAGGAGGTGATGTCTTCCTACCTAGATGTGCTACTCTCAGACTGGGAATTGTTCAGGGGGCAGGAAGAGAGGGGTCTCTAATGTCCCAAGTCAGTCTGAGTATTCTGAAGCCCAGGCGTGCTATTAACATGGAACAGGTACCCTGAGTGAGCATCCTAGGTTCTAAAACTCACAATCAAGTCATTATGCTTCTTTTTTAATTGGAAAAGAAACAAGTAATGGACATCCTACCCCTGAGAAAGGTGATGTGGACAAAAATAAACTTTTAGTCACTAAACCATACGGCTAGCAAGAAATGGGTAAATATTCTACTATAGCTCACATATGTCAGAACCCATCTGAATTTTGGAAGTGAAATCCTGTGAGTCAGAACAATGGCTTTCCACAACACCCATTGTGCATGCAGGAGACGGGAAATTCAGACATAAACAAGAGACAAACAACAAAACCTGCCAAGAAGGTACAGGAAACACTTGCTCGCGCCCCCCTCCCCCCAAGTGGAACAAGACACTAAGTATTATTTCAGATGAGTGTTAAAAATAATACATGCTTTACTGTGGTGGCCACAAAATGAGATCTGAATAAAATATTGTTTGAAAAAAACCCTCTTATTATATCTACTGTTTAAACTGGGAGTTTTATATTTATAGGTTATCTTTCTTGGCAGAATGAGATAAGATTTTATTATTTTTTTTAATTTAAATTTTTTTTTTGTTTTTGTTTTTCGAGACAGGGTTTCTCTGTGTAGCCCTGGCTGTCCTGGACTCACTTTTGTAGTCCAGGCTGGCCTTGAACTTGCAGAGATCCGCCTGCTTCTGCCTCCCAAGAGCTGGGATTTAAGATGTGTGCCACCATGCCCAACAAGATAAGATTTTTATAGACAAGGAAAAGCTATCTTCTACAGATAACATGTATTAAAAATAATCACAGCAATAAACAAACAATAAAAGGTTTAAATTTTAGACAAAAGGACAATACTGTGGTTGGAAGAATAGGGTATGGGTCAGCCTAGGAAGGGAAGCTATGTAGGATCAGCCTTCCCATTTCCACATGCTACCCTGCCCAACTCAGAAATCACAGAAAGCCTGCCTGGATCTTCGGAGACAGAAATTTACCATTGGGGAAAAAAATCTGTTGAAGGACTTTGGGAGGCCTTTGTGTCTATTCCACTTTCGTGAGAGGTCGTAAAGGCCCCTCTTTGAAAGGAACCACCTCTGAGCCTGAGGGTGTTGAGCCCAGTGAGGTCAATGGTCACTGTCAATCACATATTAAATACTGGATTGTTCATGTTTCATTTACAGCATCAGCATCTGTGAACTGAGGAGAAAATAGTTGGAATCCCCTGGAGTGCGACTGGGGGGAGGCAGTGGAGAGACAAATAGAGGAGGTGCGTGCGTGCGTGTGTGTGTGTGTGTGTGTGTGTGTGTGTGTGTGTGTGTGTGTGTATGTATGTGAGTGTGTGTGCTTGTTCCCCAGTTCCTTAGGGTAGAATTTGATCTTGGCTTTGCTGGTCTACTTTCCCGTCTGTGAGACAAATGCCAATGTCTGGAGTCTTTGTGGCTCAATGCCAAGTGCAAACAAGGATCAGCAGGAGACATGGTGACAATGGAAGGAGAGTGATCTCAGGGTGCAGCCAGCCTCAGCCCATAGGCAGTGAAGTCTAAGTGTGTCTTGGGAGTTCCCATCTTAGTGCCCATGGTTGTGGCCAGAGTAGTAGTAGAGTAGAAGTGAAACAGCAATCAGTAAGCCCCTCAGGGTTTGATAAAGACATGGGCTGAATTTTAGAAGGCAACAGTGTATTCAAATAACATCTCAGGGCTAAGTGCTAAAAAAACCAAAATTCCCATAGTATGCAACAGTAGTCAATGAAGAGGTTTTCTATGAGGGCGAGTTGTTGATGTAGACAGACAGAATCCAAATTTTAATGCCTAAGAGTATGTAAAAGCCTACACATACACATGCATCCCATGCAGACACTGCAGTCCTGAGCCTGCTAATTGCTGTACATTTCTAACTCTAGGCAGCATGATGGCAGCCAACAGAGTCTCTTCCTATTTCAGCGGCTTCTGGGAGGGACAAGCCGTCCTGAGGACAGGGCTTGTCCCTGTAAATGTCAATTTCAGAAGACAACTTACTCAGCTCTGCCATTGGCATTGGCTTCCCGTGACTCATCTTTCCTTCCAAGATAACCAGTATTTTTGAAAGGCCTCCTTTTCTTTAAATTTTATTTTCCTCTACTAAAGAAGTCATTTCCAGTCTTTGGACTTGGGAGGTCATTTTTCACCCACAAAGTCTTTTCTGTTTATTCCTTTGTTGGCTTGTTCTCCTTGAGGGTATGCAGACAGTCACATACCCCATCTGTTAATGCTAGCCTCAAAATAAAGCCCCCAAAATACCAGTGGCAATTCACATTTAGAAACATCTTTGTTGGTCCATGGCCACCTTCATGGGATGTCTGTGTTTGAATTGGGTCTTATTTAGATGAGAGAGAGAGAGACAGAAACAAAGAGACAAGCAGGCAGGCAGGCAGACAGACAGACAGACAGACACACACACACACACACAGAGAGAGAGAGAGAGAGAGAGAGAGAGAGAGAGAGAGAGAGAGAGAGAGAGACTAAGGGAAGAACTCCCACACTCTCTTCCGTACCAGACACTTCAGTTATACTTTTTAGTAATTCAACAGGACTCAGAGCATCATCCTGGACTGAGGCTCAAAGGCAAATGCCCCAGTGAAAGACCAAAAAGCAAATGTGAAGAAGAGAAAAAAATCTCATGAAGTCTACTGAAAATCAAATTGCTATTTTGGCAGTTCTATCAATCATCTATCTATCTATCTATCTATCTATCTATCTATCTATCTATCTATCTATCTATCTATCATTTATCTATCTATCATTTATCTATCTATCATTTATCTATCTATCTATCATTTATCTATCTATCTATCTATCATTTATCTATCTATCTATCTATCATTTATCTATCTATCTATCATTTATCTATCTATCATCTATTATCATGTATGTATTTATGCATGCATGCATGTATATATGTATGCATGCATGCATGCATGTGTATGAGACTGGATTTCACTATGTATTCTTGGCTGGCCTGGAATTCACAGAGATCTATCTGCCTCTGCTGGGATTAAAGGCATGTGACATCACATCTGGTTATCTTGGTAGAAATGTATGAGTATATTTGGTCAGGGTAATGGGAAACTAAGGCAGAGTTTTGGAAGCAAGGCTTCTGGTCTTCAGGAAGGAGGTTTGCCCTAGTTCACTCCCTACTGCTGAGGCAGCAGGTACTAAAGAGAACTGTATCTGAAGATCAGAGTCTCAAAAGGAAGTGAAAAACTCAGGAGAGGGTGGTCATGAGGCCAAGGTTCTCACATGAGGCTTTGATCAGCAACTCAGAATATACTTGGAATTATAAATAGTTATTTTCTTTTTGTTTTTTTTCAAGACAGGGTTTCTCTGTGTATCCCTGGCTGTCCTGGACTCACTTTGTAGATCCAGCTAGCCTTGAACTGACAGAGTTCTTCCTGACTCTGCCTCCCAAGTGCTGGGATTAAAGGCATGCACCACCACACTGCTCCTATTTTCTTTTTTCAAATTACATATTTTTTGGAGACAAGGTCTCTGTAGCCCTGGCTGGCCTAGAATTCTGCAGTGATCCTCTTGCCTCAGTCTTCTGAGTGCACAGTATCAGTTTTTAAGACAAAAAACTGAGACCATATTCTCGCTAAGCTTAGCTGAGGTGCAGGTTTGAAGGAACAGAGGTGGTGGAGGATGATGAGAGAGGAAGGTCACTTGGAGGTGAGAGGCTGAAGTCAGGGTGGGCTGGTGTACTGCTAGAAAGCATTGTTGTCATGAGGTGTCTAGTCTGAGAGCCTTTGTGAGTGGGACTGGAATGGCAGAGATCCCAAAGAGGAGGCAGAGTGTGTCACTGCCAACCTCTTGTCCTGCAGTTTCATAAAGAGCCTCGGTGCTATCGGTCATTACCTATGTCTTGATGACACTCCTGTGCTACCAATGACTGCTCTGCCTGATAGCACTAAACACTAGATGCCATGAAAGACCTAGGATGCCTGAAGGACCTAGAGAGCAGCTAACGTAGCTGTGTAACTTTGTCTCGGCCTTCCTGGATCCCAAAGCAAACATCCTAATGCTATCATTCAGTTCACTTTTCTCTGTCCTGCCATGGATTGGAAACATTACTGTTTGAATACAGTTTGATTCTGGCTGATGAGCAACCCCAACCCGTACATTATAGAGAGGTTAACTTCATGTTCGAGTGGAGCTTTTTGAAAATATTGGGTTTTGGAACAAGGCCTCTTAGCTTCCTCCTGGACACTGCTCACATATGAGCAGACCACATTCCATGGCTCCAGAGGTCTCTTGTTTGTTCCTGCTAAAAAGCAGACAAGCTCAGGGAGGATGGCTGGAGAGAATGTCTAGAGAGCATGGAAAATATCAAAAGAATAGAAAAGTGGCCTCCAGATGGAGAGCTTGTGTTCCCTGCTAATGGATGGCTGCCCTTGGGTTTCTTCCCTTTTCCTTTACCTCCCTCTTGCCTGTGGTGCTGGGAATGAACCCTGAGCCCTCATGAACAGCTGCAGCCCCAGCCCATACTTGGAAGTTTCTTTTGAGGGAAGCTGAGAGCTTTCCTGTGGGGACTCAATGTTCAGTGGTGGTCTGAAAGAAGAGCTCAGTGCTGAAGCAGGGGGGCTTTTGTTTTGTGGTGGTGTGACGGGGTCTCTCATACAGCCTTGGCTGTCTTGGTACTCCGTATTAGACCAGGCATACGCAGCATGTATAAGTCCTGCAGTCTACCTGGATCTCGTTCTGGAAGGTGACAAGGCTAGTCTGCATTTCCCTTCCCCTAGATTATCATGAAAGTCCATCACACGTCCATCTCTGGAGCCATTTAGGAGCAAATGGGGATTCTTCAGCCTCAGAGCTTTCTTCTTCTCTTCCTTAAAATGCAGTTGTGTGCCCGTCAACGATCTACACTAGTAATTTCTTCACTGTGTGTGCATGGAGAAGTGGGAGTGTTTGTAAAATGTCAGGAAGGTTGGCCTCTGCAGTTACTTCATGAGTCTCTGTCTCTCTCTGTCTCTCTCTCTCTCTCTTTTTCCTCTTCAGAGTCTCTCTAGGTATCCCTGGCTGTTCTAGAACTATGTAGATCAGGTTGGCCTTGAACTCACAGAGATCTGCCTGCCTCTGCCTCCCGATTGCTGGGTAATGATACATGTGTTCCTGTACACTCAGTCCTCCTTTCTTGTAAGTCGGCAATGATACATACAGCTTGGGGCACACAAAGGGTCCACGCAGCTTGACCTTTGGGAGTGCTGTATCTTCACTGATAAATAAGATCTGCTGATTCTGAGGGCTGGGCTGAGATGAGAAGCCTAAAACAACACATACAAAAGAGAGCAGCCTTTTCCGAGCAGATTCTGTGCATTTTGTGGCAACCCAATGTGCATTGCGGCAGCCCCTATCACCATATCCAAGAGAGGCCAGCTTGGCTGACAGACACTGGCTAGGATGTGGCACACAGATCTAATCTAAAGTTCTCTGACAATTTTCATCAGGAGACCTAAGAGTGCCATGCACACAGCATGCATCTTTTGAATGCATTTATTCCCATGCAGAGCCTGGACCCACCAATGTTCTCATTTTTATTATGGAGACTCCAACCTCAACAACATCTGTTTCTTTATTTACAACAGGCCTTAGGTTTGAAGATCAGTTCTGAGCCTCTCAAAGACAACAGTGTTGTAAAAACCTGATGATGGCGACACGATAAGGAGACCTCAGAGCCTCACGCCTCATTCGCTGCACTAATTAGTTCCATTGTTTAAATTTCCTTTTCCATTGTGGTCTCAAACCCTTAGGACTCCTTTCTGACGGTACTTCAGAAGTGTAAACTTCTGTCCTACAGTGAGTGTGTCCTTTCTCTGCCTTCACTGCGCTAAGGGGGACTGGCCGATTAATCCACACCTTGTGTAAAGCTTCCAGATATTTGTGTATTACTCTTGTAGAATGTCAGTGCCTGGGCTGGACGCAGAGGTAAGGGACAGGGATATTTTCATCTTTCTTTCTTTTTTTTTTTTTTTTTGGTTTTTCGAGACAGGGTTTCTCTGTATAACAGCTCTGGCTGTCCTAGACTCACTTTGTAGACCAGGCTGGCCTCGAACTCACAGAGATCCGCCTACCTCTGCCTCCCAAGTGCTGGGATTAAAGGTGTGCGCCACCAACGCCCGGCTATTTTCATCTTTCTAATCAGTGGGGACATGTGGCATTTGGAAGGCTGCTCTGTGCATCCCATACGAGTCAGACATGTGAGCACTTGAATGATCACCTGTCCTCACCATAGCAAAATACCCTGGGTGGTGCCGGGGGTGGGGGTTGTTGAGCACCGAAGGCTGCTCAGGGCCACAGGCTGGCCAGCTTCTTAGGGAAATTCTGAAATGCCCAAGGCTGTCAACAACACATTGACTTAGTATTTTCCCAGATGCCAGTGACAGAAACACAAGATGGATGTGGCCTCTTTGCCCTTTGAATACTGAAGAGAGTAGTTCTTGCTGTGGCAAGGATGGAGAAACTGGGACAGGGTCCTATTTCCTGTTTCACGGTACCCATTGCATGCATTCATGTGCAAAGAGCCAGCTAGAAAGTCCCCTGGGAGAAGAAAACCTAAAGAATTGCATGACTGGGCCATTTCTGCCACACTTTTCTCTGGTTATTGTTTTAGTGTGTCTAAAAGAAAAGGAGGAGAGTGACCTGGTAACCGCACACACTTAGGGTTCTGCTGATTTCTGCAGTCACTGGACAGGAGAAGCCCACCCAGAGGGATGCTCATTAGAGACTAACTCTAAAGGGCCTTTGTGGCCAACTGGACTGGCAGACACATGTGTCATCCCCTCCACACGAAGACCCAACTGTCTCAGCTGCTGCCTAAGGGAGACAAAGCTGCAGAAGGCGCTGCAAGTACCTTCACAACATTTTCTCACAACTTCGGTCTTTTTAGAAATCCTGTAATTGTTAATCCTGAACTAGGAGTGTAGAAAAGAAACAAATGACTTGACAGCAGCATGCCTTCTTTCACAGAGAGGGAACAACGCCTGAATGCCCAACTTGTCAAAACATTCCATCCAGGGGTGGGAAAGGGAAGCTGTCTGAGGCCAGAGCTCCTGTCTGGTTTACAAGCCACTTCCTTTAACCTCAGTAATCAGTGGCTTGTGTGAACCGGTGGAGACCAGCTTGCACTGTGCTGCCATTTCTAGTTGTTGGACCATATAGATGTGACTCCCCAAGAAAGAGTGTTCTGAACTCTCAGATGGGCCTTCCCCACCTGCACCAGCTACTGGGTTTTTCCTATGCCTGGGAACATCCAAATTAATGTTCTGTCCTGTTTTTCAGAAAACACTTGCCACCGGGAACCAGGCAACAAAAGGGTTAATTTTTCTCTGCACTACATTGCATACTCTGAGTGAGAAATTTCCTTTTCTGGGACTGGCTTGTTCTGATGTCAGTTCAATGGTCCAGAGGGCATCTCTGGCTCTGTGGAGACGGTGGCTCTCTCTGGACCTCCAGGGCGGTGGGATTCAGGCAGGGTTCTGAGTGGGTGTGGCTCTGAAGCAGCTGCCTTCCTTAGCAATGTCAGGAGTCAAGATGTCTGATTTTCATTATGAAAGAACATGGCGAAGCCTGCCGATGTGTTTTTGGGGAGTCTGAGTGTGCAGTGTTCATCCAAAAGAGTCGAGGGTAAACAACACACAGAAACACTGCAATTCTTGGAGACAACCCCAACCATATTAGAGTGTCTGCCACCACAACATGGCTGCATCTCTGTGCTGTGTTGCCACTACTTGGGGGTTGGCTCTGGCTTAGCTGCTATAGTAAACAAACAGCCTTGAGTGACTGACTTCTGTTAAGGCCAATGAACTTACTAAAGATCTCTCCATTTCTCATTACTTAATAATGCATTTTGCTGATAAGAACAGAATCTAGAGTAAGATTTATCACGGTTCAGGTAAAGGGAATGATGGTTTCAAAGATAATGGAAATATATTTTCTTTTTTGTGTGTGTATGTGTGGGGAGGATGCTGGTAATGGAACCATTTGGCTAGTGTGTGCTGGGCGAGTGTTACTGCTCAACCACACTCTGGTTCTAAGCACACTATACGCCAACCATGGCATTCTTCTTACATTCTGTGACTCTCTTCAGTGAAGTTGCATCAAATTTTGTCCTTTAGCAATGTGTTTCTTCTTTTTGTAGCCCGAGCTGCCTTTGAAGTCCTGCTCTTCCTGCCTGATGCTGATCACAGGTGTATGGCGTCATGCCTGGCTGTATTTTTTCCCTTTTGGATGGAGCTACACACTGGCTTCTTCTGGATATCAAATCCTGAATAATGTTTCCATCATTTTCTGACATTAGATATTGTCATATGAGGATAAAGTGGTAGGGTATTATTTGAAACAGTGACCTTCCCTTGTAGAAAGATTAACTTATCCCTTCAGCTGCTCGAATGAACACTCCCTGTGTGCTGGAGGCAGCTAGGTCACCCAAGTCACCTGTATGGAAACCACTACACAGGCAGGGATCTAATCAGAGTGACATATGGAACCTCATGTTGGACAAGCAAGGAGATCACCACTCCTAAGAGGCCTTGGAGAGAGGCAGAGAGCTAGTGGACCCCCCCCACCCGCCCCCCAGTTTACTGAGGGATTGGCAACTTATCACTCAGCAGTCTATGCAGGCTGGGCTTTGTCTGTTTACTTTTGAAATCACAACTTTTTGTAAAGATATGAGTTCAATAGATCACATTGTCCTGGAAAACCCTGGCTTTCTATTGTTCTATTCTTACCTAGAATTTACTATCTAGGCTATATTTACACATTGACTAAGAATTCATTGTCTTTCTTATTTCTCTTGTTCCTCCCTCCAGCCTCTCCTTACTAGAACTGACCTTAAGGACACAATTGACCTCCAGGACAGTGCCCCACACCCCACCCTGGGCCTGCATATCACTTTCACTTGAATTTATCAATTAAAGTAAGATCTAACGTCTGTCTCGCCTGCCCAATAGCACGTTTCCCAGACTTACACAAGCACCTGGATACTGCTGATCAAACACGTTTGGAGGAAATTCTTTTTAAGAGTGCACATTTCAGGACTATGAGCACTAGCAGGTGAGGGGACATGAGCTGGTTGGCATGCTTGGGTGCTTTTGGTTCCTCAGTGCTGCTTGACACATGATGGATGTACAGTAAGCACTCTTGAGTAAGCAGATGCCTTGTATGCTGGTGGTCAGTGCTGCTGCCTGTAACCTGCTCCTTGGGTTGGAGCCAGGCTTCAGGTCTCTCACAGCATTTTCTCAGATGCAGACCAGACCCATAGTTGAATGAAGCCTAAAATACTAGCCTCAACCAGCTTCGCTTCAAGGACTGCAACCCTGGGGCAGCCAAGCAACTTCCTCAAGAAAGTTTTCTGGAGCTTGTCACATCCTCTGCAGATGTTCTCCAGGCTTGTGTAATCTCTCCTCTTTACAACTTCATTCTCCCAACTCTCCTGTTCTCAGGTCCCCTGCGGGCAACCTGACTTTATCCTTGAAACTCACCAAGCATCCTTTGTCACTGGGGACACTGTCTGCTGCTCACGGATGAAGCCCTCGCTCCTAACTGCTGGAATGGGATCCTGTGAGTGCTGCAGTAGTGTAGAATGCACATGTGAGGAAGCTGGGGCTCTTCCTAACACAGCAGACACCAGCTAAATGTGATTTTCAAAGCCCAGAACCATATGCACTTTGAGGGGACATAGCCCTGATTCTGTCCCCATGAAAACCCCACTATAACCAAGCAATCCTGTGCTCTGAGATGCCAGGTGCCCTGTGCTCCCTGGTCCCAGTAATATCCATCCCCTGGTTTCTGAAGTGGGTGAGAACTACACGTAGACATGAGTCATAGGGACCTGGAAGCTGGCTGGTGTCTTTGCCATCTATGAATGATTTTTTTTTTTTTTTTTTTTTTTGCCTTTCCAGTGGTGACCATCTGGAATACTGCAGATGACTTCTGCTGGGTATGCGGAGTGGCCATGCCACATCCACACATCAGTGATAGGCCACAGCACTGCTCACTGAGAGAAAAGACCTCGTCAATGGCTGCCTGCTCCCAGCTGCCACGGACTCTGTCCTTTCTGATCTCAGAGTCTCTGCTACCCACAAACAGCAGCAAAGACCACAACAGCATGGCTTTCTCCTCGCCACACTCCTTCTTTTTAAAGACTGTGTCTCACTATGCATCCCTGGCTGGCCTGTAACTCACTACACAGACCAGGCTGGTTTCAACCTCATAGAGATCCACTCGCCTCTGTGGGATTAAAGCATGCACTACCAAGACCTGTCATTTTTCCTGGTTTCTTGCACTTTGATTTACATTGTTAGATTTAAGGAGTCCAGAGAAGTTAAGAACTATTTGACCCCCAGAACAGATACCCGTGGTGGTAGTAGGTTCTCAGAATGAAAAATGCAACAACTAAGCATTCCTCATTTGCCTGAGCACTCACATCATCTCCACACGATAATGTTCTTAAAATTAAAAACAAAACAAACCTAAAAAAAAAGCAATGGACTTGACCAGTACTCGTGGTCAATCATTACATGTTAGAGGACCAGGAGCCTGGCTAGCTAACTTAAAAAATGAACTAAAATCTACCTTACTGGGAAAGGCTTTAGACCAGCAGTTCCCAACCTGTGGGGTCGCGACCCCCTGAGAAACCTCCATCTCCAAAATTACAGTTATGAAGTAGCAATGAGAATAATTTTATGGTTGGGGTCACCAGGACATGAGGAACTGCATTAAGGGTCACAGTGTTAGGAAGGTTGAGAAGCACGTCTTTAAAGCAACCTAGGGGAGTTATGCAACACACACAGAGCTGTCTTCATCTGCCCCTCTCCTCCCTTTTCTGATTATCGGCCTGTTACATGGTGGTGACTCTGTGGCTTTGGACAACATTCTGTGATGGATTTCATTCCATGTTTTCCACTGAGCTGCCTGCTGGCTTCATGGTGTATAAGGAGAAAGGGCAGGTAGGAGGTCTTCAACCATCTGTTAGAGTTGTGTGTGTCATAATTCACTGGAGAAGGAAGGTTCTAACCACTGCTTTTTGGCTCCTGGCTCTGGGAGTGAGGTGGGGACAGTTTCTGCCTCTTCCTATTCCAGTCTGTGCCTCACTGGAACTTTCTAGAGGTTGGTAGTTCTGCCTGTGGGAAGCAAGTTTAGTCCGTAGGCAGAGAACCGTGTGATCTGTGCGTTTTACACAAACCCCATTCACTTCGTGACTTGATTGTTCTCTTGGAAGTGGACCACAGTGCATTTGCGATTTCGCCTCAGGTCCAGAAATTATCCAGTGACAGAGTTTCTGCTGTTGGCTGTCACCATGGTGAGAACACAGTAAGGAGGGTACCATGCCCATATAAGGCCGAGTTAGCTGAGCAGTCTGCAGGGAGGCTGTGTGGTGTGTACAGTAGCACTGTGGGGAAAATATATGGTAAGTGACCCCAGGGGAAGCTGTGGGAAAGAACACACCACACACAGGCTCCCTGGACAGCAGACTCCGCCCTACCGCTATTTTTGCAATTCCATTATTTAAGCAAAACATTATCGAGCTAAAAGCAGTTTCAGAAGTAGCCCTGCTTTCTGCAGAAACATGTGTGGGTGAAAATGTTACAAATGTCATTTGTGCATGCATATACATGACTTATAAATATGGAAACAGATTCTAAATATTTTTTTTATACTTACTTATTACTTCAGGTTTCATCTCCATCACAGTGTCCTCTTTCCACCCCTCTCAGTCACGCCCTCCCACTAGATTCTAAATCTTCATTATTTGAGGTCAACCCATATACTTAGTCCAGGAAAGAAAATATCTTTGGTAAAGTGCCCAGTGACATCTTCACTAACACACGTAGGATCATTAGCAGTTTCCCTGTCAGCCTGTCTTACCCTGCAGCGTACAGTACAATACACTTGGTTAACGTGTTGTGTGCTGACTGAGCCTGCATCCTTATAGAATCTTTCTGTCTTTTCACAGGTGCAAGGGTGAGATACGATCAAGCATGGGAGGGTACCCTTCCATGTGACTGGCCACTTGAACATGGGATATTGAGAGGCTGACACAAAGGGGAAGCCCCCTGGTGGGTATCATTGTCCCTGTCTTGACAATCTGCCTAACGGGGAGAAGAAAGCCATACCAGGCTAAGCTCTAATGACCAGACTGGTCAAGGGAAGGGAAGAGTTGGCTTGTCACTTTACGTGGCCATGGCTAAATCAGACTTAGGTGCTTACTTAGTGAGGGACACTGGGAACTGAGGGGACCTCAGCTGCTGTGGTGTGGAACCCCTAAATTACAGACATGCAGGAACCCTTGGAAACTCCTTCCTGGAACCTCCGAGAAGAGTGTGTGGAATGTGAGAACACACTGCCACAGAGATGACGGTCTGTGTTCAGGCATCGTGGTGTCTAGGGTGGAAAACCCTCATAGAGGCATTTGCAAACCTCTGCTCTGCTCTGGATAACTGCAGCCCCTGAGGAATGCCAAGAAGGAGCTTGGGTTCCTTGGGCTCATGGCCGGTGTGTCCCAGGGGGCAGAATGCAATGTTCTCCTGGGGTCTAACTCCATCTGCTTTGCCTGGTTCTGGAGATATCTGCACAGCACCAATTGATCTGCTTTGTGTCCATATAGGGCTGAGTCAGTCCAAGCTCAGGGAGCCAGTGCCTGGACATTTTTGTACACACTATAGATACAAATTATGTATGTATGAATGTATGTATGTATGTATGTATGTATGTATGTATGTATGTATCTATCTATCTATCTATCTATCTATCTAGATAGAGATATATAGATATAATCTGTCCTTTTAAAATGTTGACAAATGAACTTCTGCTAATGGTCCCAAAAAGGACACACTCAGTCCTAGCAGAGAAACCATTGACTTAACAACTAAGAATCAGTACTTTCAGAACTGGGGCTCTTCATGCATGCAGTGTAGAATGTGGCTCTTCATCAGTGATTTTTGTCATTAACACAGTTATTAACTGGACAAGTCAGCAAAGACCTTCACATCTGAAAAGAGGGTCCTTGTCATCAAGACTTTCTGCAGGACTTTGTGGAGGGGGTGGTGGAGATGCGATGTGGAACTGGGGTGTGCTCCAACCACAAGGGCCATGCAGCAGGACAGGGATGTGGTCAGCAGCAATGAAGGATGACTTAGGGACAGACCTGGGTGAAGCAGCAGAGGGATG
>CAJQZJ010033015.1:6537426-6549314 GCA_907164525.1 Lophiomys imhausi | reverse complement strand
ATGGGGTCAGCAGCGATGAAGGATGACTTAGGGACAGACCTGGGTGAGGCTGAGGACTCAAGTGCCGTTGTGACTGAGAACTGCAAAGACAAGCATCAAGTGCTCCCTAGCTGCTGCCCAGCGATGAAGCAAAGGTAGGGTAGGCAGGATGTGGGTTCCAGAGGGATGTGGCAGACACAGTGGTGTTCAACACAGGGCCACTCTGTGTTGAACACCACTCTCTACAACCCCACACACGCAAACTGGGCTGGGGACCAAGCCTAGGACCTGTGGATGCTAAGCACAGGATCCCATACTGAGCTCCACCCCAGCGAAAAGACTCCCTCCTTTAAAAAATGAAATATAGCTTAATTACATCTTACAAGATTTGAAGAAACAGTTAATAGTCTGGGTTACATTAATTGTTTATAAAAAGTCTAATTTTCTTCCAAAAGGCATCATGTGGTAAACATGTGTGAAAACAGAGCGAGACTGAACTTTTGCTTTCAGGCCATAACACACTAAAAAGTCCAACACTGAGGCCACTAATTAAAACAAATTTGGGTCACACATTAATAAGCCTGTGGGGCTTGCAAGACAGACAGGAGAAGAAAGAGAGAGAAAAGGAGGGATATGAGGTTGAGAGGAAGGGGGTAGAAGTGTAGGTGGGGGTAAAAGAGGGTAGTAAGAGGTGAGTGCAGTCACAGCGCACTATGGACAAGTATGATACTATCAAAAACACACTTTGCCTAATGAAGACTAGGACACACATACACCTCAAAAAGAAGAAGAAGAAGCATTAGCATAAGATCATGTATACCAGAAAGTCTCTCTTTCTGGCAAGATGTCTCAGCAGTAAAGAACATATGTTGTTCTTATAGCGGACAGTATAGGGTTCAGTCCCAGCATGCACATGGAGGCTCATAACTGTCTCTAATCCCTGTTCTGGGGAATGTGATGCCCTCTTGTGGCCTATATGAGCACTGCACACAGGTAGTGCACATACATACATGCATGTAAACATCAATATGTGTAAAACAAAAATTGAAGAAACTAACCCTAAAAACGAAACACCAGTTTTAAAGGCAGCGGAGCAAAAGCAATCACCTAAAGACTGAGGGAACATGTTAAAAATGCTGCCCTCTGGGTGTCATGGTGGTCACTCAGGCGACCTACTTACTGGTCTAGGAAGTGACCCTCATCAAATGGACCCTCAGGGCCCAAGTGACTTCAGCCTTGGGATTCCAGTCCAAGGTGTAATTCCTAACTCTCTTAAGTTTGTGCACACCCACAGTGCATCACTGGGGCAACCAGGCTTTTCTTTATATAACATAAGCATCTTAATAAAATATTTGCCTAAGTGAAACATGAGTCTAGAAGATCTTTGTATTAATAAACACATAACTAACTTTAAAGAACAAACAGCCTTTTGCCTGCACTGAATAGTAGAGTTCTGCTATTGTTCTTTCCTAAATATCACAATATGTCAAGTACATGCCTCACATTTACACATCGTTGCAGGAAACCTCCTAATTCAACGCATGGGAGGACAAGCACAGCTTATGGGCTGTGTTATACAAGGATCTTGAGCATTGTCAGGTTTTGGTACCCAGGGGCCTCTGGAGTCAAGCCCCCACGGCTACCTAGGAACGTCTGCGCTTGTGTGTGTGTGTTCACCACCATGAGAAACAGGGAAGTGGTTCAAATTCTGTGACTTATTGCATGGTAAAAGGAAATCAGCTGTATCGCGTCATAGCAGAGTGTGATCGGTCTGGGCAATTTAAGAAACTTTCGAAAACCGTCAGGAAATATTATTTTCCATGGCTGTGACTTACCCGTGCTCCTTTCTCCGGGAAGCACTGGCAGCCCCCACTGCAGTCTCTCCCTCCGCAGGGCACATCCAACTTCTTCACACCCTGTAGAAACCAGACACAAGACAGAGTTTACTTAAGAGTGCCATCGCATCCTGCTACGAGCCTTCTTACTCTAACGCCAAGCCATCATTCAAAACGGCCCACAAGCCCATCTTAGAACAGATGTAGTTTAAAGAGAAACTGCACGGAAGGTAGAGTCCCTACCCCCGTGCTGTCCCAAGCACCTGCTGCCTCAAAAGCTGACAGGTACCCAAGGGTGCATTCTGCAGGCGAAACCCTTGGGAAGAACACACTGACTTCAGATGCTGAGCTAGGAGCCCAGGCTTGAGGGTCAGAGGAAACATCCCTCAAACCCAGGGCTGGGCAGGGAAGCGCAATCTTAGGGCCCAGGAAGCAGATCCTTGGCGGTCTGGAGATCCAGGGCACACTCTGAAGGCAGGTGAGCCATGGGAGGGAGGGCTTCGCATGAGCACACTAGCGCCCACCATGGGATAGCGATGAAGCAGAGGCTGGACACACCTGTCAGCAGGATACCCCCAACAGCACCTGCACAGGTGGGATACATTGTTGGGAAAGTCCACCCCCTTCCTTCTCCCCTACCACCTGTGCTCTTTGTGGTGAGATGGAGAAACTGAGGACTGAGTCTTTGCTAAGTGCTGGGCTGGTTGGCTGGGATAGCTTCTTGAGTCTCCAGGGCCTGGGGGTGTTTTCTCACTTCCTCGCCTCTATCCCAACACTTTCCATGAAAGAAGGATGAAGGGCCTGGACTACATGGCCAGGGGCCTGGACTTTCCCTCTCCGACCATGTCCACAGGACACAGGAAATGATAAGTATTCTGACTCCCTTTCTCCTCTTCTTATTAGTCAAGCACCAGTTGTGGTCCCCATGGTGCCCCATGGATGGGCTAGGACAGCCCTTCCCCCATGCTGGAGTAGGAGAGAGTGCAACCACAAGATGGACAGATGGACTCGGCTCCATCTCGGCCACAGCCTGATGCCATCCAACCCACAGAGCCCAGATGTTGGCAGGTCCTAAGGCACCCTGTAATTGCATATGGTAGACATGGTTTGCTTCCGTCATTCACTCAGCCAAACTTTATGCAAGTGGGGCCCAGATGACAACAGCACCCCTCTAACGTCAAAAAGTTTATAACTGCAGAATTAAAACTTTCTTTTGTACCCATGTGTTAGGTGCATGGGGATGTCAGTGGGCAGCTTGTGGGAGTTGGCGCTCTTCTTCCATCGTGTGGATTCCAGGGACGGAACCCAGGTCATCAGGTTTGGTAGCAACTGCCTTCTCTCAATGAGCCATCTCACCAGCCCTACTGAGGAGTTTACATTCTGGGTTAATTAAGCCTCAAAGACTTAGCGGAAGGTCACTGGAGGGTGTAAGTCTCAGCACCCATTGTGCTCGCTGTGGAGAGGCCTATGGTACTGACATGGGCCTTCACTTGTCCAGCAGAGCCCAGGACTCATCCACAGACTGCACTGGGTGTGTAGGCCACCGTAGGCAAGTGACTCAGCACCATCTGGCTACAGTTCACCTTGGGGATCTGCAAGCCCTCAGACTCTTTTTGTCCTGACATGGAAGTTTCCTTGTTAGCTGAGCATCTTCTACCAGTGTCTCACTCTACAACCCCGCAGTTGTAGTCCTAATTCTCTACTTAATTTACTGTTCGATGAATTTCAAAAAGCCCAACATTCACACGTCTTTACTTAAGAAGCAATTCCTCCAGAGCTCTTTTATTTTTTGAGGCAATAAAACAGCAGGAAGTCCATGGTGTAAAAGTAAACATATATAAAAATCCTTTTATGCCTTTAAAATATGAATCTATGTTTTTTGTTTTTGTGTTTTTGGCTTCAGTACACATCTATACTGTGGCTCATCAAGTCCATGGTTTGAAGATAAGATTTCTAGAAATAAGGTACACACTGAAGTGTGGGTTTCCTAGAAGATCCTGAGTACCAGGGCACGAGCCTGGATGAGCCACACATGTCTTATTACATGTGACCATGATATCTGATGGATATCATGGATATCCATGGATAGTTATCTTGGCGCTTGTTTCTCATTTGCTAATAATTCACTCAGTAGTTGTTGGGAAAGTGTTAGAAAGTCTTCAGTTTAGAAGGGAAAAAGCTATGCTCATATTTTCCATCTGAAGCTTCACATGCTATTTTCAAATTTTATTTTAAAGCTACTATCATGAGTGAGGAAGAATATTTATTAGCATTGTAAGAGGCTGAGGTTTTGAACAGAGTCAGCACCAGATGTATCTGAGACTTTAACTAGAAGGGCTAAGCCTGCAGCTGCTTCACATGCTGCAAATACTAGAATAGTAACAGGGACTGGGAAGGTAATGGTTGAGTCGGAGTTAACAATAGAAATTGGGATTATTATAAATAATGAGAGTATTATGCCTTCTAAACATAAAAGGGTAGGTATTAGGTGGTATTGGAAAATCCCTGTCTGTAAATCAATGGTTGAAAAACTTTTAAAAGTTTAAAATTGATCCAACAGATTCCCTAGTCTGAAGGTTAGGATGGTCCCTGGATTTAATGAATGTAGAAATGTGCAACCCCAGCTGGGACACCCTGTCTCATATGATGAACGTCAAACACAGTCCTGGGAGGCGGCCCTTAGACACCAGACCATGGCCTTTTCAGCCATCTCACCTTCCCCTCAGGGGTTCTCTTGTGAATTCCAGCATCTACAAGAGCCCTCAGGACATTACGTGGAGTGTCTGGTCTCTAAGAGTCTGTCTGGAGCACATGCCCTGCCCCCATGTGTCAATATTTGTTCACCCTAGAGACCAGACACTCCTCTGGACTACTGCATTCTCCCGACAGGATGTGGGGCTCTGGAACATTCTCCAGATGTGAATGCCCTCCTGAGATTGTGGATGAGGACAGAGGGAACTTCTGCGTGGGCTCTGTGCCTGGGTACCCATCCCCTGCCTCCGAGAGGAACTCTTAGCTCACATGAGCCCCATCACTCCACATTTTGAGTCTGATTCTTGATTCTACTGCTCAGTGTTATTCAAGGCTGAGTCATAACCCTAATTCTTGTCAAGTACTTACTAAAGATTGTAAGTTCTTCCCACCTGAACATCTTGGGAGCCTGATCACTACCTTAGTAATGGAGACCATCCTGGACTTTATTTCTATCTTCACAAGAGTGAGCTTCCCCTACATAGCCCTTCAAGTCCTCTCCAAGCATTTTACATTTCTCATTTTACAAAATCATAGGTTAAAACCGGGGCCCCAGGAGTACTTGGCTATAAGCAGCTAAGATGACGTTCCTAGGATGGGAGGCTCCCATAACCTCACTGGGTGCTGGGGGCTACCCACATCCATTTAGCTGAGCTGGCCAGACTCTGCTTATTGGATGTCCCTAATCCCAGGGTGAAAAGGACTCGTGCCCCAAGGTGGTAGTTACACTGAACATACATAAAAGTGGCCATGAGGGTTTCATCCCAAGACACCAGCCTCATGTATTTATGTCTACCCTGGAGTTACTCCTCTCTTGGGATTTTGGGACCAGTAAGGAGCCTGCGTTGTGGGCTACTTGTACTGGGAGAGAGTATCTGGCACTCCAACTGCTGCAAATTATCTGGATGCTGCAAGGGTGACTGAGGCCAATTATCAGCTTTCTCTTGACAAGCTCACTCAGTCCTCACTCACTCATGGACTTACATACTTACACACTCACGTATGCTCATTCTCCATTCTTTACTAGCTGCTTACTTTGGACCATGTACTGTGCTAGGCTCTGGTGTAAAGCGGAGACATATTAGACATAGTCTCCGACTTCACGGTGTGTGAATAAGCAGAGAAGATTGGCTGAGTAAATAAACCAAAGCCTAAATAGACATCATTTACATTATTCTGGCACATGTTTTGAGGAAGAGGAGGTGACGGGTATATATGGTACTTGTTGGTAGAGCGGGAATGAGGAAGTGATGGGTATAAGTCGTACTTGTTAGCAGTCTCACTCAGACTTGCCCATGTGCTCTCCCTAAGGAGGATGCCTGGCTAGCATCTGTCTGCAGGCCTCATCCCCAAACTCAGCAAGGACTAGGATTTCAATCATCAACTCCTTCCCATCACGTGCCATACTAGATGCTAAGCCCCGTTGAGTACACTGGCTCCGCAAACGAGGCAGAAGACTGGATGTGGCTGTCAGAGGAGGGGAGGGGACACTAATGTCCACTCACCATCGGCTTTGGACAAATGCTGCATTGTGGAGTCCCAGTAACGTGGAGGTAATGTTAAGTCTGGAGCCATGAGACAGAGCTGTAAGTAGCTTCAATAGCAGAACGGTGTGGGCAGCTGTGAGGAGCACAGCTCCATAGTCCTCGGAAAGCCAAGGAGCACAGTGGCAAAGATGCTGGGTAAAGTAGACAGGCAGGGATCTGGAGGTGGCTTCATAGATGAAACGGGAGGAGGAACTGCAGATTAGGGACAGGGATTGTCACCCAAATAGGTTACCTGTGAATGACAGCTGTCCTCCCACTGGCCCCGAAACCCTACCTAAGTGTGGAGTGTGGACTTGGAACCAGTCAGAAACACTGATAGGAATGGCCACAGCCTGCCTTCTTACACCATTTCCAAGTCCCACGCAGACATTGTGAAAAGAGACGCTCAGAGGAACAGTTAATCAAGGAACAGGCACACCTACGACCACACCACCCTGAACATGCCTGATATCAACGAGCGGGCCCTTCACTAGAGCAGAAGAATCTCCATAGCCAAGTGGACCCTAGCCTATCCGTCCTAGGAAATGTCTCCCCAGTTCTCCCTCTGACTCTGACCCTGTTTCCTATGGGAATTAACAGAATCTTAGAGCCCAGGTGTTAGTACTGGATCAACAGGCAGCATTTCTCTCTCTTGACCATTACTTTTGCAATGATCTAAGACTCTCCATGTCTTTATCCCGTTCATCCTGGACACCCCCACACCACTCTAGGTGCATGGTCTGGGTTGTTAGTAAGCTGTTTGCCTCTGAAGACCAGAAGTCACAATATCCTTGTAAGGAAAGCCAGGTTCCAGCTTCCTGAACCAGGCTCCTCTCAGGCGCCATTGGAGAAAGTCATGTGACAAGCTGCTGGCTCTCTGGTTCTGCCATCTATAAATGGAATGTGGCGGGCTATGGCAGAGATCTGTGCTAGCAGCTGCAAGATTAAGAACACATCCGGTCCCACAGTGAGCTGGCTTTGGTTCCAGGTCCCAGCAATGCTAATGACAAGACAAAGTATCATGTTGCCTTCATCAGGGACCATGTCCCACATGGAAGATTTTCCTCCTTGCCCTGTGGAAAGAGTGTGCTCAGTCTCCAGTGTCATGCAAGCCCCTCTTCATCAATCCTCTGAGACAGACACCAGCACTTACATTCAGGACACTGAAAATTATCTTTGAACAATAACTCGAAAACCAGAGAATCTAAAATCACAAGGGTTTTAGAAGTCTTAATACAATTTCTCTAGTTACTTGTGCAATCAAACCTTGTACAGTAAGGGTATAAATTGAGAGAAACGCACCCAGGTCCCTGCAGTCGTGAGTATCGTTTAAAGTTGACACACCATAAGTGAATGAAAGGGAAGAAAAAAAAAATCACTGGCTATTGTTTTGGACTTGCATATAAAAAAATAACGATTACTCAAGTTTATATGAAAATCCAAGAACAAAAACTCATCTGTCTTAAAACAAAGATTTTTTTTGTCCTCTACATGTTCCAAGAAACATCTTGTCCAAGGAAGTATTTTTAAGCCAGTGCACCTCCAGCCAAAAAGAGTGACTTTGAAGAGAACTTACAGATATCTTACCACCAATTGCCCCCAGCATCGAACCCCAACTTCCTCTGCAGAGGAGTCTTCAATAACTGACTCAGAGCAACATGAGAAGTAAAGCCTTACTGTCAAAAGTAAGATGTTTCCCATTTGCAAGCAACATAATCTATACAAGTCTTTGTTTTGTCACAAGTGTAGTCAAGCTGGGCGTTTTTAAAGATCTCTTTAATCCAGCAACAGGCCGACTAAGGGGAGAGAGCCAACTTGGGAACAAGGTTCCCAGTAGAGTTCTATTAGTTTATCAAAACAGGAAGTATAAGCCATTTCCGTACATGCAGCTTTAGAAATTAAGGAAATAATTCCAACATGGTATTAGCAAGACAAGGTATATGGAAAGGAAACGTAAATCACAGCAGCACACACAGTAGGCGGCCTAGACATCCAGCCAACTCACTGCCTTTGTTAAAAAGGATCTCAAGGGCACCCAAATCGAGTGCAGCCACTCTAGCACATCCTGAGGCCATTGCCAGCTAGGGAGAGAGGCAGATGATGGACAGAAGTCCTCTTCCTGCTCACCTGGGGACTCATAGCTGGGAGGGATGGCTTGCCACCAACCACCTACTACTTCTAGGGTGGCGTGGACACCATTGCCTCATGCATGCATGGATGGGAGGTCTCACAGGAAGGGGTAGGTCAGGCTTTTCTGTAGAACAGGAAGATGGAGCACTGAAGAGTTTCCAGAATGATAGTCATGGCCTCCAGAGTGCTCCTGTGCTGGCCCAGGTGAGCACCCACGGAACGGCACACCTATTCTCATTGTTGTCCTCAAGGCAGCATATTTGTATGCCTCATCTGAGTTATGAGGGACAATACCCATTCTGGGAGGTAGAGGCAGGAGGCCCAGGAATTTAAGGCTAGCTTTAGCTACATAACCACAAGGCTACCCCAAGATGGTGTTTTCCAAACCTGAACTGCTTCTGACAAGGCAACACGAGATGCCGAGCTGGGGAACAGGGGATGAGAGCAGGAGCCTGACAGATTGGGCGGGGGGGGGGGGCTTCCAGAATGCTTCCCAAGTTCCACCATTGGTTCTGTGATAGCTGACAAGGGCTGGATGGCAGATTAGTGGGCTGGTGAACCTGAGCAGGACAAATGGCAGACAGGTACTCTGTAGGGGGTGCTGACACGGAGTGAGGTGGGGGTGGCAGGAAGGAGATGCAAACTAGGGGAAGAAAGACCAGACCATGAGGAGGACATAGTAGAGGACAGTCTGGGTGGAGAATGCCCTGACCTTGCTGAACTTCAAGCTGAGGTCAGTCACTCACTGTCCCACAGGAGTTGAGGATTCACTGATGGCTTCTTAGAGTCTTTGCTGTCCAAGTCCAGGGTCATTAACATCAGACAGACAGACAGCTTGTGGGCCTGGGGCTGCAGACATGGAATGAGAGCTGAGTCCCAGCCAAGGAGGTGTGAGCCAGACACTGCCTCAGAAAACACCTGGCCTAGGGCTAGGATGATCTCAGGTGTGGGTGGGCCTGGACTGCAGGTGGAGACAAGTGGGCCTCGGGCAGAGTGAGGAGAGGGGGACTTGGCATTTCCTGTTCACATGCTCATCCTGCCTCAGCTGCTTCCTGTTTACATGCTTGCCTTATGGAGGCCAAACCAGCCTGAGTGTGTTTCCTCTCGAACAGGTAGGAAGGCCCACTGTCCTGCTGCTGTAAGCAGGGAGACTGCCCATGCAGGTTTTGGTGCCTGACAAGCCACCCCTAGTCTCCTGTCCAGAAGCACTCCTCCCCTAGCTTCGGGGAGCAACTGGGCCACCACAGGGATGAGCTGAGGCACCTTTGCTGTGTGGCTTCATTAAGTGCTGGGTGGGGACTTGGAGATCCTTCATTTTGAGTCATCTCATCCAGAAGGTTAGAACTTAGACAGCAAAGCTAGGCAGTGAACCTGGGGAGAGGCTATTGGGAGGAGTCAAGAGGCAAAAGTTGGTGACCACACAGGTGTGGTCAGCTGGGGTGGAACAGGGCAAGGGACTAGCATTCTTTCCATGGAGAACCATGGAAAGCCCTTTAAATGCAGGTGACAGCTGGCCTGAGGGGCTGTTCTGCTTGTGGTATGAAATGCCTGCATTCTACAGGTTTCCTTTCCTGGCATCTAGGATGTTTTTTTCTTAAGATTTAACTTTTATTATCACTAATTACGTGTATTTATGAGTGTATGTATGTGAGTATGTGCACATGGAGGCCAGAGGATTCCCTGGAGCTGGAGTTACAGGTGGTTGAGTGCTGCCTCACACAGGGGTTGGGGTCTTCCGTAAGAACAGTATGCACTCTTAATTGCGGAGCCATCTCTCCAGCGCCATCATCACATCCAAAGTGTGAATACTGTTTTTTTACTTCCCTTTTTTCTTTGTTTGCTTGTTTTGTTTTGTTCTGAGACAGGGACTCCTCATATAGACCAGGTGGGCCTCAAACTCAAGAGATTTGCCTACTTCTGCCTCCGAGTACAGGGATTAAAGATGTACTCTACGATGACTGGCACTGATTTATTTTTAAAATATTTATTTTATGATTTTTAGTTATGTGTATGTGTATTTTTTGGGGGGGGGTTATGTGCACGTGACTGTAGGTGCCCACAGTGGCCAGGGGTGTCAGATCCTCTGAAGTTACACGTGGTTGGTTATAAGCTGCATAGTGTGGGTGGTGGGAGTAGAAACAAGGTCCTTTGCAAGAGCAGCAAGTGCTCTTAACTGCTGAATCATTTTTCTAGACCATCCTTTAATGTCTAATTCCTACCGACCTCCTAGAATCCATTCTGTTACCTGCCCCGTATAATTTATGGCAACATGGTCAACTGCTAAGGCAATTAAAGATTTATTTTCATTGCAGTTCGGGTGTATGTGTGAATCTATGAACAACTCCAACCTGAGCAGGGGTCTTGTTTACCTGCCTTGAAGAGCTGTCTTGTGCCTGAGCTCAAAGTTCCCATTAAGCAAGAATGTGTCCCTTAGTCTTGCTGGAAGCAAATCCTGCTGTACCTTCCTTTAATCCCTTCACCCCAAATCTGCCATTCTAGAAGCATGGTTGGGCTGGTGCAGGGCTCCTTCTGCTGTCCCTCAGCACATCAGGGGAGCAGATCTAGCTACCGATCCTAAATCCCCCCTTGTTTATGTTGTCACACAGCGGGTACCATTATGAAACCTTCCACACACACTAGCCACCTTGGGGGTCCTGTTGTATGCGTGCCTGGCCAAGATGACAGAGCCCATTTAAGACCATTCTGCTGATTACTAGAAGGGTTTTTTTGTTGGGTCTGCCAAGGGACCAATTTTTGTAAGCCGCCTCTGTTTGTCCCTTCCATCTCTTAGACCGGCACCCTTCACATTTTCCCTCTTGCCACATCTGGCCGGTGGGTACTTCTGTAATCCTTTAGTTTGGAGTCGCCTAACACACTGCTCACAAGACAAAGCCTGCCGCATGGTTACCACTCAGATCCCTCCACTCTTGGTGGTCTCTGGGATAGCTCCCTTTTCTCTCCTATCACCTACTGCCTTGGCTCTGCCATTCTTCCACTTTCAAAGTCTCCTTCCCTTTTCAGCTCCAACTGAATGTTTCTTAAAAATATTTTCCCACGATGGTGGAATGTCAAGGATTTTAAAGGCACCTGGTATGAACACCTCTGACTTTGCATCTTACCCAAAGAACATGTACATGCTGTTCCCTGGCCCAGAATGTCCTCTGCACTCCACAACCCTGTGCAGTCAAGACTCACTTAGAACAGCCACTTATGCTGGGGGAAAAGGAAATCAGACTCACACCGCCTTCACTTCTCATCCTCACACATCCTTTTCAGGCACAGGGACGTCTGCTACAACACAGCACACGATGGTATCTGAAGGCTGCTCACATTCTATTGCACACAGCAACCTAAGAAGGCACGTGGGGAAAAAGTGCCAGGCAGAGAGTGCCATGACTTCTGACTTTGTAGCTAGGGCTGTAATAGCAATTACAGTAATACCAATTAAAGTAATAGCAGAGTTTAGAAGACATGGTAACCTCCCTGTAAGTTAAAAATAGTGCTTTGTTAAGAAAAGCACAGGTAGCCGGGCGGTGGTGGCGCACGCCTTTAATCCCAGCACTTGGGAGGCAGAGGCAGGCGGATCTTTGTGAGTTCGAGGCCAGCCTGGTCTACAAAGCGAGTCCAGGACAGCCAGAGATATTCAGAGAAACCCTGTCTCGAAAAA
>CAJQZJ010033015.1:6504866-6537326 GCA_907164525.1 Lophiomys imhausi | reverse complement strand
AAAAAAAAAAAAAAAAAAAAAAAGAAAAGCACAGGCATGGTGTTAAGAGAAGGGGCTTGAGCAGGTGGTGACTGGCACATAGGGAAGAAGTAAGCTAATGTATCCAGCACATGGGAAGAGCCTGAAGTAGGCACCAAGAAGTCGCTGTCCTGGCCAAGGCAAGGGAAAGGACATGGGGACTAGGCACCATACACAGCTTGCTGTGTCGTGGGCACCTGCCTGGGTTGCCTCCACCTTCAGCTCCTGAGACTCTCCCTTCACGTGGGCCAGACCAAACAGAAAACGCCACACACCAACTAATGCCTTCTGTTGGCGTCGTGCTAGCTCCTAACTGCCCATTCAGGATGAGTTAGAGAGACACACTGCAATAAAACAGAGCCCGTGATGTTATTCACCACACACTTTGCTAGGTAGGTGTTCCCTCACCATCAAGAAGGAAACAGGTCCCATTAAAGGCTCCTTATGCAGGCTGTTGACAGTGGTCATGTCATAGCCTGAGGCGTACTGTTGAGACTAGTCAGGAATTTACAACCTTCATCCCAGAGGCTATGGATGGAATTACAGGTAGAAGATATCTCAGAAGTGCCACATATTATATATAACCAGAATAAATGTCCTTAAATATTTATATTATCCTGCATATGTGCTATTCAGATAACGAGACAGTTTACCAGGACAACGTTTAATACAGGCTTCACCTCACAGCCTACCTACACTAAATTCTAATTATTTATATGGCATGCCAGTTCTTGATGTTCTCTGGCTAGGAATAAAAATGTGTATGTTGGTGTTGGCATATAGGTCTGAAGTGAATATTTAACATAGCTCATAAAAGAGAAGTGGATCCATCCTCGAAGTTGTTTTCCCCCTGAGAAATATGTTTAACTGATGAGCTTGGTTCACTAGCCTTTGGCCATACATTTTGCATAAGATCCAAGAAGAACAGAGCGGGAGAGACCAGAGCAGCACTTCACACAATACAATAACATTTCTGTTCTGTGCACTGGAGACTGGTCCAGGCATGGAGTGCCTTGGTTTGTATTGGCATGCAAGGAATGGTGGAGGCCCTGCCTGGGCAGGCTGTGTTTCTGATATGTGTTACGTTCACCCTGAAAACCCTGTCCATGTCAAAGGGGCCCTGGGACTGGCGGAGCCCTGACACCAACACTGTGGTGGCTGGAAGTGCCTGCTTGCCTGGCTTCCGAGATGTAGCCTCTACCTTTTCTCCAATGTATGCTTGGCCAGGGTCATCAGCCCTAGTGGTGTTTGGAAGGGCATGTGTATGACCTCACACATGAGTCATGACTCAGGATTCCTTTGTTGTGACCTCTTGTTCTTTAGCATTCGGCTCATTACACTGGAAGGCCTGTGGATTGTCTACTCAGAACTGTAGCAGGGAAGAACTCTTGGTCCAGGGGAGGAGAGTGTCTATCAGACACGCCCAGTGTGTGCAGTGTGCTCCTGCTGCTGTGTGAACTGTCTACCAGACACCACACTGATCATTTGCGGGTGCGTGGATGTGCATATACACATGCCTATGGAGGCCAGAGGTTGATGTTGGCGATGTTCTCAATCACTCTACTTCAAGTTTTGAGACTCCCTGGGATGCCTGCTGTGTTTAGGGAGGGCCAGGGGTTCTCCTGTCTCCCCTCTCATAGCACTGGAATTGCAGACACTTACCACTGAGCCATTTCCCCAGCCCTCCCTTCCCACAGTCACCTTTGAGTCCTATTCTCTTTGCCCCCACGCCAGTTGCAGAGGGCTCGGCTTATTTTAATTTTCACTGGATGCATCCTTAGACTGTAGTGTTGGCCCTGGGTTGGCTTAAACCCAGTTTTGTCTGCTGCCCCTACTGATGGGGCTTGTCCATAGCCATCTGTACACATTTTCAGGAATGAGCCAGTGTTGAGAAGGTCTGCACCGGGGCAGTAAAACTTCAGGAACAATTCTGTCTACTGAACTGATAGATGCACATATACCATAGTTTTCCAGTTTCATAGAGGGGCCCTGCGTACAGAAGGGGACTCCTGGGCCTCCGGCTGTCTGGTGTCTTTGCTCTCCCTGGGGTGTTCAATTGGATCATCTCACAGCAAGGAAATCAGCTCTGCTGTGAATTGGGCTACATTTGGAAGAAGGTATGCCTGCCCAATAGCCCTGCAAGAAACACCCCTTGTCCTCCAGTCTCTTCATTTACAGGACACACAGAATCTATCATCTTGCCTTGAGGGGCTGCTGTGAGACTAAAAGGAGATGGACCCAAGAGAATGCCTGGGCAGGGCCGGCAGAGGTTGGAGGCTTCCCTGTTCAAGTCTTGATCTTTGCTTATTCCCACTGGCCGAGGGGGAAGGACCAGGCCATTCCTTGTCCAGAGCTCAGAGCAGGTGTCATTTATCAACCAGAGAGCTTACTGTTTATGGAGTAAGTGGGGATGTTTTAAGTCTCCATCCAATGACCTGCATATAACACTCATGAGTCTATAAACAGCTAATGGAATTAACATGAGAAAGGTAATATCTTCATCTTAAATTCCATTGTTTCCTCTGGAATAAGATTTTGAGAAACATTTGGCATGTTAACCTATCCGTAATAAACAGGCTTCTTTGTTTTTGCTTTCTTTAAGAAAAGGGATCTGGCTTCGGCATGGTTATGTGGTTAACTGCTGAACCTTGGCCCTGAGGTCAACTAACAAACCAGGGTCTTTTGGGACCCAAGCCAAGACCCATACTTTTATGTATTGCTAAGAGCCCAAGATCAGAATTCCTGAATCCTAAGCAATTCTCTGTACATATCAAAAGTAACCTTATCAAACACAAACAACTAACATGCTGGGTCTATAAGCATCTAAGAGGGGACTTCCTCAAATATTCTAAGTGATGTCATCTGGTCCTTCTTTCATATCCGTTTTTACTATGTTCCTGTCCTTTCAAAATAGAGTCTGTAGCACAGTCCCACCAAAGACAGGAAATGTCACCCCTGGCAGTCACAAACCTGGGAGCAAGAGGAAACTGATAAGGTTCAAACACCTCTGAGCCGGGAGGGAGGAGGTGAGGCTCTTGCACAGCAGTTTGGTCTGGTGGATTTTCGAACCCAGGGCCTTTGCCTGCCAGGCAAGTGCCTTACCATTGAGCTGCCATCCCTCAAGTCTGGAATCCTTGCTTTCCCACTGTAAGTGCTGCCAGTGTTACTCCCACCCCCACGTCTTCTCCAGAACATTCCCAAATGTCTGAGAGCCAGGGAGCTAAAAGCACACAGGTCCCTGGCACTGTCCCAGGGACAGCATTCATAGTCCGTCAGAACCACAGACACTGAACCACACAGAAGAAGCTGCATGGGAGGCTATAGGGGCAGACAGAAGCCAGCCCAGGGGAGAGGGGGACTCTGACCCTAATTCCTGCATCTGAACCGAGCTGTGCTTGCGTCTCCGTGTTGTCTGCATGAACTTTTTGCCCTACTGACGTCCGTCGCGTGTCCAGTTTTGTCTACATGCCAGGTATGGCTTGTTTATCCAAGGTGGTATCCTTTGGGTTTGGATCATGTCACTTTCTGGTTAGCAAGTCCAGCACAGAGACTTCTGGACTGTGGTGACACCATGCCACAAAGCAGAGGACACAGAGCTTCTAGGGGAGTGGATGTGGAGGGTGCAGATGGGAGAAAGCCAGTTTGATTATGTCTGACGGAATTCTCCTAATGGCTGTAGTGTGAGTCTGTGGCTTGAACCCACTCTGCACTGGGCTCCGCCTTTTAGGCAGTGACATCACTTTAGGTCCAACAGCAGATCTTGCCGGCCTCCTTCCCAACCTTGACCTTGTCATGATTCAGGGCTTCCTTTCACCCAAATCTCCACCCAGGGAGGAAGCCACTGCCAGGAACTGCAGCTCCCTCACATACCATAAACGTCCAGGCTGGGTGAGCCTGCTGTGACCTCTGCACATATGCTAAGGTTTTTCCCTTAATGGACAATGCTCCTTTGCTCAGTAGCCACCCCCAAACACCCTAGGCAGATGAAAGGCCAAGGTCCTTTGAAGTCTGTGCTAGCAGTGCCCCGAGATCGTACAGCAGACATCCCAAGGGGGACCAGAGGGTCAGGAAGGTCAGAGGATGTGCGTGTGCATACTGGGGGGAGGGGGCTGGGTGATGTAAGAGTCCAGGCCACAGGGAGACCCCCACCCCTAAGACCTTCAGTTTTCTCTGCCCTTCTCCAACTAGTTGTGACAAAGCACGTTGAGACTTGCAGAGGGACTGCTCTGCCTTATGGTGGAACTGTCCTGAAGGCCTGGGCTGCTCCTGGGGTGGGGGTGGTGAGGAACTCTTAGGATGATGCCACTCAAGGAACCAGACACTGGGTTGCAGAAGGACGTCAAGGTGGACCAGACCAGGCGCCACTCCCTCTATCTCTAGAGGAGTCACAGCATGTACACCTGGCTCATTACACTCCCACTGGTCTCAAGTCTCCCCGGCCTCGTCTCCTTCTCTTTGCACCTTCAGAATGAGATGTCTTTGAAAAACAGTAGTCAGTTTACAGGATGGTTGCCAATTTAGATGCAGCCACACTGAGTTATATCTACAGCCTGCATTGCCTGTGATATTTGGTGACTGCTAGACAGAGGCTTGCACACTTGGTAGTCAGGGCACCCTCTTACTGTCAATCTCTCCTACCCCTCCCAGGACCCAGCTGCTCTTACAGTATCATCCATCATAGGCAGGACAAAGCTAACCACTGTACACAGTATTACTACTCTACAGGAGTTTGAAGAGACCCTCAGAAACCTAACACATTACTGGTATACACCAACTCACCCTAGTCATTGTTTGGTCTCTGGAATGTGTCTGAATAGTCATGGGTAACTTATACTGGTAGAAGGCCAGCACCTATCTATAGACTCCCCCAGCACCTCCTCCCAGCACACCTGATAAAGGGCCATTATGATTCAGGCTCCATCTAAACTAATGGCTCTGAACCTGTAGGTCGCAACCCCTTTGGGGATCGCATATCAGATTTTTATTACAGTTCATAACAGTTGAAAAATTACAGTTACAAAGTAGCAACAGAAATAATTTTATGATGGGGGGGGGTCACCACAACATGAGGAACTGTACTAAGGAACCTTTAGGAAGGTTGAGAAGCACCTGTTTAAACCATACGGATCAGGCACCAGTACTTAAGTTTAAGATTGGTTTTTGGAACTGGAAAAAATGACTGACCCTCCATGCCCTCTGTTGGCATAAGCTCTCACTATGTAGCCCAGCCAGATTCCTGGCAAACTTGCAATTCTCCTGCCTCAGCCTCCCGAGTGCTGGGGTTGGGAATTTTTTCTTAGTGAAGATCTACTTTGGGCTCTTCCCTCTCTCATCATCTGTGTCTTAGGCCAACAGGGAAGATGATATGGTGAAGACAGAGGCCACTGAGCATCCATCTAGACTGTCTGATGTGAAGGAAGCAGCGGCAGCAGCAAAATGGGTGAGCCGTGCAGGGCTTCCGACGCACAGAGAGGCTGCATGCTGTAGCCGCCTTGACTGACTCTCTACTAAATGCCAAGTGTGTAAAAGCCAGAAGCCTCTCTCTCCATCTGGAAAATGTATAGTAACTGCCTTGAGGACATGCTGTCTCTCCTCCCATATCCTTTTTCAGCGATTGGATTTGGTCCTCTTAAGTAAGCAATATTTATTTATTTATTTTTTTGCATAGAAAACTCTCACTTTTTTTTTTTTCCTACTCAGAAACAAATAACTGAACTTCCTCTGAGCTCCATCTCAGGCTCATCTCTGCAAGGTAGTACCTGACGAGACATTGCTAAGCAGCCCCTCATCTCCATGGATGGTATTAAAGGCTGCTGATGGCCTGGCCCATGGAGGCAGAGGAAGATTTAGATCTGCCAACCACGGGAGGCCAGTTTCTCCTCCAGTGTACTGTTTCATTCCTTTTATGGGGCACACAACTCTCCCAGAAACTGTCTTGTACTTTCAAGACCAGAACAAAGCTCCAAACAAAAGGCTGGTCTCTTATTCAGCATGCGCTACAGGCTTGCAGCCAGGAGCTGGGGTTGAGTAGGCCAGAGTGGGATGGGGATGGGGGAGCCCATGTCTTCAGGGCACAGAAAACTAAGGCACCCTCGCAAAACTGAAGCTCAAAATCAGGAAAACCATGTGTCGTGGTTCGAGTCTGAAAAGTCCCTCACAGGCTCATATGTTGAATGCTTGGCCCTAGGGAGAATGAAACCTTTAGGATCCAGGCCCTCACTGGGGCAAGCACATCACCAAGAGCAGAGTAGGCGTGGAAGTTGGAAGCTGGGTCCTGGTTTCTGTCCCGTTTTGTTCCCTGTTCACTATGATATGTCTAGGCTCCCTCACATGCCCTGGGCCATGCCTTTCCTACCACGAGAGAGACTAAGGCCAAATCAAATATTTCTTCCTTTGAGTTGTTCTGCCCGGTGCTGTGGTCAGTGGCACACAAAGGAACTGATACACACTCACTCTTTCCTCAGCTGCAGGATGGACCTACATGTCCCCCAGTCTCACACACTTGACTTCTGAGGTGCCCACTTCAGCTTCCACCAGGCACTGGGTTTGTAGCATGTGCCGGCTGGGTGTGATAACACCAGCTTCCATCTCATGCTAACAGAACCACCAGATTCATCGGCTCCAGCAGTTTCAGTGCTCTTTGGGAAATCATTTTTGTTTTATCCACTCACTTCTCATCCTTAGTTTTCATGGCATTTTGTTCTTTTTGCAGTTCATGGTGGGCAAGCCCTATGGAACTACCTTCTGATTGGCTTAGTTGATTGGTTTACTCCTTCATTTCAATTTATGCAAGATTTGTGTGTGTGTGTGTGTCCAAGTATCTGAGCCAAGTATGGATATGTTTACAGAATATAAAACACATATAAAGCTGTCTCAGTAAGGCCTCATAACATTTGTTTAAAAATTAGTTCAGGATAATTTAGTAACAAACATCCACACAGTGGTGGATGGCCCATTTGGAGGAGTTTCTGTGTGGTTCTAGAGCCCCAGAGAACAGTAGTTCTAAGGCTTTGCTACCATGATGTTTCCTTTAGAAGCATGTCCTTTAATGGTCACAATTAACTGCCAACACATCAATGAAGCAGTGGTGTTGGGAAGGAGCTGAGGACCTGTTCATCTTTGGTATGTGCTCTAATAATGAACCCCAGACCCAATGCTCTATTTTTTATTAATGCATGCTTGGCTACTTTTCCTAAGTTGCTCTGAAAACTGACAGGGACACCTGGTATCCCCAAAGAACACACTGCATGGCTTCTCTGAACCATCCACACATGGCTACTGCTCATAGGCACATCCTGCAACTTCTGCTGTACCTGTCAGAGGAGCCAGCATGGGTTCCCAAGGAAGCATGGAGACGCCAACACCACTGCTGGGTGTGAAATCCTGTACCATATATGTTGAAAGATAATCCTTCTCTGATCAAGGATCCAGACAGCCTAGAAGCTGAGATCCCAGGACCAGGCAGTTCTGGGGTGAATCCTGAGGTTCTCCACAGGACACCCCACTGCTTATTCTCCTCTAGGGACCCCGGATGCAGACAGGAGAAGACCGATCTTCTCCAGGACATGTAACAGTGGCATGTTTCCTTGTTGATGTGACACAGTACTCTGAGGGTATAACCAAAGTGACTTGGCTGGTTGTAACTGGGGTCAGAAGGAAAGGCAGGCAAAGCCAGCCCAAGCTGGCACCAGCAGCTCTGATGAGGACAGCCACTGTGCCAGGCTTCTAGGCCACTCTCCAAACTGCAATCTGTTTTAAAGACCCCATAAAAACTTGCTTGTTCAACTCCATTTTGATATTCACTTCCCACTTTTTTATCCATCTGTTTGCATGAATAGCACCATTATACTCAGCACCCCAAGTGTGGCATCATTCTAGCTCCCTGAATGTTCATGAAGGTTTGGCTTGCCCAAGACACACAATCAAACATATTATCAGAGAATCATTAGAATATTTTCCAGGAAAAGAGGAAATGGCCAACTCTTAATTCTTAGCATCAATGTTCCAGAATAGTGGATAAAATAATTCAGAATGGCCTGGAGGAAAAAAGTTAATAAAAAAAAATCCAAACTGTCTGGGAACATACACAGATGTAAGCAGCTGTAGGCTGAAAGGAGGAGAAACATCCCAGTGACCATCTGGGTACAAGAGTGAGACTTGTATTGCCACCAGGAGAACACAGAGTCTGACACAAGTGGGCAGACAGCTAGGTTTACATGGTGACCTTTGAACTTTGCTTGCCAAAGCTTCCTCTTTCCCATCCTTTCTTCCCATACATGGTACAAAGACAATGAGAGAGTACCCATCAATCAAGTACTTCAAATCTCCCACACCTAGCACTCGGGAGGCTGAGGCAGGAGAGCCACAGTCCAAGCCAGTCCGGATGACACAGTGTAATCGTATCACAAGAGTACATGTCACCCCCACTTGGGGACATGTGCCAAAGCCCGGGTGATAGCCACCAGAGCAGACACTGTGGGGCCAAGCCAAGAACTCATCCATTACCCGAGGCACCAGAGAACTCAGACTGCTACAGGAGAAGACCAGTGGTTTGCATCTGGAGAATGGGCAGGTGGCTGTTTGCATCTGGAGAATGGCTCCCTGGTCTAATGTGAGCAGGGGCCGCTGGCCTTCCTGTTATAATCTTTCTATAGAGCTGAGATGATGCTCTACAAAATATCTTGCTCTTATTTTCTTAGCATCAGCCAAGACTCCTGCAAGCAAAGCATTTCATAAGCCAATCACTTGCAAATGATGCCTGCCTGACCACTGGTTGCAGGGATGCTTTGGGATTTTTCTCAACCATCCTCACAATGTTCTCCAAGACAGTCCTGTCCGGATTTCCTAGATTACACATCTGGCAAGAAATGAGTTTGTTTAGCTGAAACACATCTCAAGTGCCTGTCCTGGGTGCTATGGTGGACAGAGGAAATGCGATGCTGCCTTCGGATGTGAACAAAGCCATGAATCTGCCCTCTGTGTCGATCTCTGTTGTGTGGTCCAGGAGAAAGGATTTGGGACAGAATCCTTGCCACATAATTCTAGTCCCTTCTGAAATGTGCACAGCAACAATACTCACAGGGACAACCGAACACAGCAAGGATTGCTGTGACTGACAAGCCAACAACAACGGTAAGTGCTTCAAAAGCCCAGGCCCTCTTCAGAGTTTCACATTTACAGTCCAGCCTCATGACATGTGCTACCCGTCTCTGTGGAGCACACTTATGTCACAAACATTAACCTAGCCTTCTGAGCTCAGGCATTTATGCCCACTGCATGCAACCCCTTCCACGCCCTGTCACCTAACACTGCAACCGTGGAAGAACCTTTGGCGTCAGGCAGCTTGTGTGGTACCTGGCAACACCAGCTTCACTTTCTGGGCCTAGTTTCCTGGTCAGTTGAATGAGGACAGTGTTCCTACTTCCTATGGCCTCAGGGAAGGTAACGTAAGGTCACGTGCCTGAAGTACTTAGGTCAGGGCCTCCTCATGATAAGAACTTATCTTAGAACAAAACAATGTAATTATTTATAGTCAGAACTATGCAAAGAAGCAGATGTGACTGTTGAAGGCCACAACCCAGGCTTCTGGCATGCGGTGCTCAGGACTCCACAGGGATCGTGTACCGTGGGTGGTGAGACAGGACCCAGTGTGTGCAAAGCTTAGCTGCTGAAGATTTTAAGGCTTCCTGCTGCCCCTTGAACCAGGAGTAGGATTTGATTTGATTTTGAAAGTCATTCTATAGCTGCATGACTTCACCCCAAGCAGGCTAGATAAATGACTTTTCAACTCCATAATGGCCACTAAGCAGACAGCTGCTGCACCAGCGATTTGAAGGGGATGAAGTTGCAAGTGTGGAAAGGTACTGTGGTCCCCGGGCGCTTTCCTTGGCTGGCTTCATTGTGTAGGTGTGTGGCGGGTGGGAATGAGCTGGGAGGTGGGGATAGAGTGGGCCACTGTCCAGAGCCCAAGTTCTTCCCAGCCAGAGTGTCAGTCTGATTGGGGGAAATCCTCCTGAAGTCTATTAAACCACCCAGCTGCTTGTCCACAGTCATGAGGTAGCTCAGAGAAGAGGGCAAACCTCCTCAGGCCACTCTTTCTGGGAGCTGCTTTGGTTCAAAGCCAAAGGCACGGCTTTATTTGCCCAAGTGGTCTGTGAGCTCCATCTACTTCCCCTTTCAAAATCCCTGCTACCCTTCACATCCCACCACCTTGATCTAGAGGCCTAGGTCCCTTCCCAGGTGGTTCCTATATTTAAGAGGGCTTGGCTTTCCCTCTACACCTACAGCTGAGCTGAGGCAGCTTCCTCCCCAGCAGTTCCCAGCTGGCTTCCTACCAGTCCCTGTCAGGCTGCAGGTTTTGACCTAGTTTGGCTGACTGATTCTTCTCTAAATAACTTCATAATCAAGCCCGTGGGCCTGGTTAGGAACCTTCCCCGCCGCATTCCTCTGGGTATGTCTAACACTCTTCTGACCCCTTCCTGGGATCACTCCTGGAGAAATGCTTTCTAAATAAATCCTGCGTGTGCAGATTCTCCTAGGGTCAGCTGTGTCATTGTCTTTTCATGCAGCTTTTTTTTTTTTAATAAAGGAAATTTACTCAAGTGATTTTCTTCTAGAATGATCTCTGCCTTTTCCAACTTAAGAGATAAGTTTATACTGAGTCTAGAGTAGAGCAACAGAGGCAGGGCCACAGCAAAGGGAAACCGCTGGCACCAGGAAGGAGATTCATCTTCATGGTGGCAGCAGAAGGAACATTATGTTGGGGAGGAGGGCAGGGATAGGTTAGGGTGCCCCAACCCCTACAATGCTTTTCTGCACCAATTTTCCATTTTTCTCATCTCAGAGATTTTCATGTTGTTGGAAAATGTTGGAAAGACATGAAGAGTTCATTGTTCTCCTGTTTCCTCACATCCCACATCTCACTAGAAAACTGGCCAGCACACCTAAAGTTTAGAAAGCCTGAGAAACAGGATACACAGTGTCCACTCAACTCAAAGCTAGATGCATATTGCGTCTGTCCCTGCTTTTATGACAAGAGGCTGGAGAATTAGTCCAGGCAGAAACTGCCCATCATGCAAACATCAGGACCTGAGTTCAAATCCACAGGACTCATGTAAAAGCTGGGCACTACAGTTCACATCAGTAATTCTACTGCTGGTTGGGAGTATGGGTGGGGTGGAGACAGATGGATTTTTGTAGCTCACTGGCCAGCCAGTCTAGTGAGAGACTGTGATGAAAACATAGGGTGGAGAGATATAAAAGAAGACATTTAACAATGACCTATGACCACACACACACACACACACACATACACACACACACACACACACACACACACCATTAAAAAGACAATGATCTGGCTTCACAATTCTGTATTTTTCTCCACTGACTATGGGGTGGCAATCTACTGAATGTGCTGAGATGCCAATGGGCATCTTTTCCTCCTTATCTGGACCACCACAGGATATACGTTCTTCTGTTTCTTCATGGTCATGACTGAAAACATCCAGTGGGACACACGATAGCACCTCACACAGAGATAAGTGACTCACAGGTGATGAATGCGCTTGGGACAATCACTTCAAGCAAGAGAGGGCCGCAGTCTCAGAACTAGCTCTTCAGAAGCTAGAGGTAGTTGGCTCGGCCAATGTTTCTGCCTCCTCCTCCTCTGCAGAAAGGGACTTTGCTCCAGCCTTGGGCTTCACAGTATGCTCTTTTCCTAATGCTGACTCAGGGTAATGCTGGGTGGGTGGGAAGTTCATATTCAGAATGCCAGAGGAGCTGTGGTTGTGTCTCACGTTTCTTGAAGCTAGTCTATCTTTGAAAGATTTGCATTTAAAACATGTCATACTCTAGGGATTAAAGAAATAAGTAATTTGGCCAAAGGTCCAAACTTCTCCATTCAATTTACCTCTGCTTTTGTATTGACTGGATATTTCCTATTTTTGAGCTAGTTATGAACAGTAAACACATTGCACTGAAATAGAAGAATATATTTTACTTATCTATTTATTTAGCCACAATATAGGGACCTCGAAGAAGCATGGAGCTCATGGCACAGATCAGTTCTACCAAAGTCTATGAGTTTTGGCCAGGGAGTATCCTGTTCATTGCTTCCAAAACAAACCTTTAGATACATGAATCATGTAATTTATCCCCCAAATGATCTAATATAGAAAATGATTTAATTAGAGGAATTACATGAGAACATTCATTTATCAAGTTAATACAGACCAAGGCAAGGCATCTCTGTTCTTTCAGGCTCTAGTGTGTGTACTCTACCTTTCTAGTCCCAAACTTTAGGAAAAGCTTGCGCTTGCCAGTCTTTAGGTCCGGCTCTAAGATGTTATATGTACAAAGGACCCTTCGTAGAGAACAAAATTACTGTCCTAGGTATTGAACAGTCATCAAAGTAAGTATATAGATTAGCCATTGAGATAGCCACATCAATGGCATCAATTTCTTGTGAAATCCTGGGGTTTTATTCCCTTATTTCATATAAGCAAGGGAGGAAATAGAAGCAACATCCTTCCAGAGACGGATCTCCATGTACCGTACTCAGGTACACAAGACTGGCATGGGCTTGTGCTTCTTCAGCATGAGGCTAGGTTAAAATAATTCCCCAACTTATCTATGGAAGGATTGGCTGAAACAACAACTGCAACAAAAAAAATATGATCTGAAGAACTCTGAAATGAGAAAAATTTAAAGGGTGTGTGTGTGTGTGTGTGTGTGTGTGTGTGTGTGTGTGTGTGTATTCGCACATTAGGAGAGGGCATTGTTGACTTGCTGAGTTGAGTAAAGAACCATGGGCCTTATGTACACTAAGCAGGCGCTCCACTACCCATCCACAACCTCCAGATCCTCAATGGGGGATTCTAAGCACTAAACCACAGCCCCAACCCCCTACTGGTAGATTGCAGGCATTCTAGACTTTACCCCTGATTTTTAACAACTCACCACTAGCTAAGACATCAATCATGGCATCAGTCAGGCTCTTTAGGATGGGCCAATCAAATAGACCATGCTAGTTGGTAGCAGTGCCTGTTCCTATCATAAGTGCTTTGCCCCGACGTCAGCCTGGTCTACAGTGAGACGGGTCTACACAGAGAAACTCTGTCTCAAAAAACAAATAAAACAAAACAAAGAAAGGATATTTGATGAACTTTGCCCAGGACCAGCTCAAGAGTCCCTTTTGCCTAAGGTTGCCCGAGCCCAAGTCACTTTGGTGAAGTCTGTACTAGGGAGGTAATCAGAACTTGGTTCTAGCCAGGAGCTCTAGTCACCACACAGCAGCCATTCAACATATCTCCTATGCTTCTAAAGGAAAACCTCAGGAAACAAAATGTCTAGCCTGACTTTTCTAATCTTTTGAATCGTGTTGTACATGTGGTTGAGAAACTATGGAGATATTTACGTTCACAACTTTGTTTGAAAGGCCACAGGCAAGCACTGAGACTACACTTAGGACATGGTTGTAACTGATCACAAGAACAGAATTCTTGGGGTGTGCGTCACAGCAGGAGGCCTCTGTAGGGAGCTGGGGGATTTTAACGCTTCGCTGATACCCACAGTATAAATTCCTCTCCTAAAACAACACAAGCCAATGACTTCAAACTGGATTTCTTTGTTTTTCATTCCAACACCCCCTTGACCTCTTCACTGTGGAGAGACAACACTATGAAAAGCCAGTTGGGAGTGTGGCTGGGAGTGTGGGAGAGGGTCACCCTCCCTAGCCCTTGAGAGACACAAGGCTTAGATGTGAATGTGTCTCAAGGAGGTGACAGTGCTGAGGCTTGATACCAGGAGGACTGGCTGGGAGGGAGCCTGGTTCTGCATGGCCAGTGACAGAAGGCAAGGGTAACTGATGTGTGCGCTCTGGGGGTCCGTGAGAACTGAGGCCAGTGTGCCCAGCTCCAGCTTTGAGGCTAGGATGGGGCAGGACAGGAACACTGAGAATGGCAGGCCACAGACTGGGGGGAATGCCAGTTCAGGCCCGGGTAGGTGAGTGGACTGGCAAAGGAGGCCATCCTTTGTGCTTGTGAAAGGCATTTCCGAGCCTTAGGCAGAGACCTCAAATGGAGCCAGTTACAGTCAAGAGCTGCTCCACTCACAACCAAGCAGGTTGGTCGGAGGTGGTCAGGGTCTTCACAATGCTCTGACAGCAGCTTGACAGTTAACTGAGTGCTCTCCTCTACTTCCAATTGTGTTAGAATGTAGATCTGAGATGGCTGCAGGGGCTTTATGGGTCTGCGGTGAGAGATAGAAGGAGCTGCAAAGTCACTGAAAAGCTTTTGGAATTGTCCCAGGCTCCATGGCCCAGGGAAGCAGAGAAGCCTGGGTTGCTTCAGAGCCACAGGGAGGAGGCATGCTGAGGTCCAAAGACGGGGGACTGGGCAGGAAGTGCAGTAACCAGAGCCTATGGGGAGGTGGTTATTCTACACCAGGCCCTGTTAAGGGCTTCCCCTACATTGTTGAATGGAATCCTTTGGCCACATGTGCTGGGAGGATTCTAAAGTCCTCTTACAGAGGAGGACAAAGGCTTAAGGCATGAAAGGTTACAGCTGTGACAGATGGAGCCTGATATGACCCATGCAGCCTGGACCCAGAGGGGGAAACTCCCGGGGGCAGGTGCATCTTGCATTCTGTGCAAGTGACCTGCAAAGAGGTTCAGAGACAGGGCACGTTTGTGCCACGGAAGAACTGGCTCTCCCTTATCTTCTTAGATAAGAAGACAAAGTGTAAATCTTGAAGTCTGAAGGAGGGGCAGAGGTCACAGGAGTGGAGGATCCAGAGCAGGTGTGGGCACAGATGCACAGCCAGGAAGTACCAACACACTAGACTTCCTACAACCCCATCTCTCACTCTCTAGCTTACTCAGGTGGCTTCCTGTGTGATTTCTCTAGAAGACCCCTATGTGAACAATCTTGACTTTCACCTTTATCTGAACCTGTAAAATGTGGCTGGAATTTTGCATGGAATTACATAGCATTTTGCTGACAATGAATAGATGGTCACCTATAGGCCAGTGCACAGAACTGACCACTGGGATCGGAAATAATCAGCAAAAACCCAAAGACATCAATGGAGGGCTTGTGGGAGGGACTGGCTGCCAGACTCCTTCAAAGGAAGGAGCTTCCAGCAACTCTGAACTTCCAGGAACATCCCTGAAGCCTGGTGTAGCTCTCTGTTTCCCATAATCCACTCTCTACTCTCAATGTTTATTCACGGATGGTTGGCCTCAGATGGATGCACCTTACTACATTCAGACTCAACTTTGCTAAGGTGATAGGGTCTACTGTGTAGGAAAGCTAATTTTAGGGTCTACTGTGTAGGAAAGCTAATTTTTTATAGGGGTTATAAGCCATATATTGTATTGCCTCTTTTCATGGTCTTATTGCAGACCAGGGTCACACTTGTAAGCTGCAAATCAGGGCTCAGGCCCTCATGTACAAAGCTAAGAGTTTTGAAAAACAGTAATTCCTTTGCCTTCTCACAGGTAAGCAGAGGAAAATGACATTCCTCACAGCCATTTCCTGATGCTTACCTGCAGGCATGCAAGCTGGTGGGGTTCTCAGAGCATTTCAGAGGACTGTCAGTTATCTGTGCTACTGGGGTCCAGGCAGATCAGCCACAGGCAGACCTAAGTGCCACGGCTCCAAGGGCCCTCCTGACTTTCAGACTAGCTGCCACACTGTGGTCCCCAACCTGCAGCACTACCAGAGTCAGGAACACAAAGTCCCAGGCTGCACTCAGACTTGTGAATGGGATGTGGAAGTGGGAACTGGAACAGTGGGCTTGCTCCTGTCCTCATCTCTGAACTCCAGCCAGGGGTGAGGATTTTTTCTACTTAGGTATTTTGTGCATTCAGGAATGGGACTATGCCTGTTCCTCTGGGCAAAGGCGCTCTGACCTCTTTTCTCGTCAGGGATCCACTGAGTGGGATGAGGTGCCTTCTTGGGTTAGTTCCTTTGTATGCACACACCATCAGCTTGGCTGGATGGGTCTCAGAAGCAGTGAGCCTGTACAACCCCATTGGGTGCGGTTGAGACACTGGTCAGCTTTCCATAGTGTGTGTGTGTGTATGCATGTGTATGTGGTGTGTGTCTGTGCATGCGTGTGGTTTGTATGTGCATGTGTGTGTGTGGTTTGTGTGTCTGTGTGTGCATGTGTGTGTGTGTGCGCATGTGTGTGTCGTCTCTGTGTGCATGTGTTTGTGGGGTATGTGTCTGTGTGTGTGTGTGTGACTGTGTGTAAGTCAGATGTAGACACCAGGTACATTTCTCAATTGCTTTTCACTTTATTTTCTGAGAGAAGGAATTTCTGTGATCCCGGAGCTCACAGATTCAGCTCGACTGGAGCCAGCTAGAGCCCGACCTCTACCTGTCTCCACTTCCCCAGCACTGGGATCGCGGGAATGCAAACACCTTGGTTGGCTTCTTCATGTGGGTTCCGAGGTTTGAACTCAGGTCCTCGTGCTTACGTGGCAAGAACTACAGACTCAACCATCTCTCTGGCCTCCACTTCCCACATTCTCACCCCCCTCCTGCCATGAACATAAGACTGAATTTTCAGAAGCATCAAGGAGGCCATTGGGAAAGCTTTGTGACCCTGAGGACAGAGCTCACTCATCCTAGCGTGCTTACTGGCCACGTGCCCTCTCCCCTCTGGGTCTGCAGCTCAAGGAAAAAAATGCAGGCTATGAAATGGAAATACTTTGGCACGCTATCTTGCAATTGAAGCATATTTTGCATTAGCTTGACTCTGCAGATAAGCCAATGTCTGCCTACCCCAGTAGTTTTAAATACGGCAATTCAAATCAAGTAGAACCAATGGAGAAGAATGTCCCTGGCTAACTTTGAGCCCACATTTTGATGGATGTGTCTTTGGCACTCAGCACACAGATTAGCACTGTGACCCTGAACAAAGAGCCCTAGCCACTTGGGTTCTTTGCCCTTTCCTTCCCTCTGCTACCTTCTGAGTCAGGCCCCCACCAGACACTGACTGGGCACAGGGTGTCTGTGTAACCCTACACAAAATCCCTGAGGCCCATGCCTAAGCCTGGGAGGCCAGGGGCCTCTTTCCTTGAACTGACACCTCCTCTTCGTCCCTTCTCAGCCTCCATCACAGGTAGTGCAGACAGAGAGAAGTCTCTCCTGAGCTGCCTTCTCTATGCAGGAGACATTTCTCCTCATAGCATCATGGCTGTGATTCATTAAAGCCCCAGGCTTTCCATTGCAGAGACCAAGATGGTAATTTCATGTTGTATGTTTTACCACAATCTTAAGTAGAAAAGCCTATGAAAACCACACTACACCACACAGACAGAGAGACACACAAAAACACAGACAGACAGACATATACACACAGACATGTGAATCACATTGTAAGAGTTCTATGTCTTTTAACTCATGAAATGTGTGCAGGACAAGGCTCTATAAAGGTGAGAGATCAGGAGGCCTCACTTCTGTCTTTATCCTTAATGATTCTAGGTAAACGTAGCGAGGAGGAAGTCCTGACTAGAAGACAGAGGTATTGTTTGGCCCATGGCGGAGCCAGAGGATGGAGAACCCTAGGTGTGGTATCAGTCCTCCTTGAGGCAGCTTTGGAAAAGACAGTTTTTTTATTTTTTTCTGAGACAGGGTTTCACTGTGTATCCCTGGCTGTCCTGGAACTTGCTCTGTAGACCAGGCTGGCCTTGAACTCAGAGATCTGACTGCCTCTGCCTTCTACATGCTGGGATTAAAGGCATGTGCCACCACTGCCCAGCTCAAAAAGGCAATTAAAGAAAAAACCCGTCCGCCCATTTGTCTGTCCGTCTGTCTGTCTGTCACTTCTCTGTTAAAGAAACACACTTTGAGTTGCGTTGCTCCCTTGTCTTCATAGGGAATGGAAGTAGATAGCCCAAAGGTCGGACTTGGCTCAAGAGAATCAAGTCATAAGGTGTTTCAAATATCACTGCAGTCCAGTTGTACCTATTCTAGAACTTTCTGAGAAGATTCCACCTTATTCTTACTGGTTTGTTTTGTTTGTTTTTTTTTTCCGGTGCCTGGGACACAATCCACATCTCTTGCATGTTAGGAAAGTAGTCCACTGTTGAGTTAGAACTCTAGCCTGCTCTCTGCCTTTTTATTTTGAGACAGGATTGGTCACATGTGTCATCCACTGTGGCTCAGGTGGGCCTTGATTGTGAGATCCTCCTGCTGCAGGCTGTCAAGTAATTAGAACTACAGGCCTGCACTGCCAACTGAGGCTCAACTCTACTCCTAATTAGTTATACTTCCCGAGTAAAGAATTTTTGGATTCAAAAAGAACAGAAAAACAAAACAAAACAAAACAAAAACCACCAAAGAACAAAAACTCAACTTCAAGAGCCAGCATGAGTAATCTCACTTCCTTCCCCTTCCAGAGGGAAACAGCTCATTCATTTCTAGAATGTTAAATTCCTATCAGGTGAAATGCAGATGGCAGTGTGCTGCACTGGGGAGTCAAGAGCCACAAAGAGGGAGAATGTGGGAGCCAATGAGGGGTAAAGTGCACTGGGGTCTCCCTGGACCCAGAAGTGGAGGTGACCAGGGCCCGATGGGATTAACCACCCTGTGTGGTGGGATAGGTAGAACTTGTGCCAGCTCATGGCCGGCCTGGCAGAAGGAGATCATGGTGGATAAACAGAATCTCCAGGTGAACAGAAGAAAACCAACAGAAGCCAGGGCTGGAGCCAGCCTGCCCTGGGAAAGGCTAGAAATACTCTTCTTTTTCTATGTCGCAATGTCCAGATGTGGGTAAGCATACCCAAGTAAGTTTGACAGCAGTAGAAGGTGCCACAGAACCCAGGGAGGGCCAGACCTTGACGTCAGCATTCCTCGTACAGCAGGAAGAGGGAGGAGGCCAGACAGTAACATGGTGGGAAATCCTGTCCAAGCTGAGGTCCTCTCTGGAAGGTAGGGTGGGGTGGGGCACCCTGCTCTGGTGGGAACGGGCAGTGGAAGGTGGTTTACAGACAGGAAAGGGGTGTATCCTGGTCCTTTGTCAGTTATGACTTGGCTACTTGTGACAATGAAGAAAGTCACCACTTAGGAAAGAAGGGAAGGAGGCATTTCCCTGAGAGATGTTCCTGGCTAGCCTCATTTATCAGAGGGCCAGGGGTTCTCATAGGGCTCTGCTCTGGAGAAAGTGAAGACACTTCACCCTAGAAGCAAGTGCTGTTAAGATATGGTGTGGAGGGACATTTCTACTCTTTATACAAGATTTTAGCTACTTCTTCATATCACACTCTACCAAACCAGGCACCTCGAGCATTTTCTTCCAATCATATTACACTTGGATCTCAAAGTTATTTGAATACATTTGTTATAAGCTTTTGTTCTGGAAGTAATTTGGCTACACCTTGACTTAACTTTAATGAACATAAAATTCTCTCCTTTGATGATATTTCTCAGACTCAGAGGAAATGGAAATAGCTGTCTCGAGGGATCAGTGACGTGTTACACTAGCTTTTACCATGTGAAGTGACACAAGGAGACTCTGATGATGGTCCCAGTCACCACAGCAATGACCTAGCAAGAGCCACGAAGATGCGGCATGGGTTCCATGCTCCAGACACTGAGAAAATGAGCAGGAATTCTCACCCCATTGTAGACTTCCTGGTCAAGATGGTGGACTGGGGGAGGGGGGCTGCTTCTCTGTAAGCAGGTGAAAGAGATCAGGTCAGTAAACAAAAATGAGTCTCATTCCAAGGACAGAATAAATAAGAAATAAGAGATAGAAAAGAGGGTCGAGATGAACACACTGGCTGCCCAGTTTCCTGGCTTGGGGGAGGGAAACCTAAAATAGCCCTACCCTTTGGACAAGCCCACATCTTCCACAAACGTCAGATCCAGTTATGAGTTTTGGTGAGACAGTGATCTTTTGGTAGATGCATCAGTAGAGGACAGAAATCCTATTTTGTCAAAGTCCCAGGGCTGAGGAAAGACTTAGAGGGACAGCTGTGGAGAGCAGATAGACAAGACACTAACAAACTGAAAGGTGTGGGCCTACAAGACAGGTGCAGACTGGAAAGCGTGTAGACTTTTAAAGGTTTATCTGTATCTTGAATGTTTGGAGGGCACTGAGGCTACAGTAGTTTGTGGGCCCCTTGGTGAGAGGTGTCTGGGACCGGGCCTTCAAGAGCAGGCTGCTTGGAAAGAGGATCCCATAACCAAGATGAGAGCCAAACCAACAGACGTAGAAACCACAGCATAGAAAGGCAAGAAATAGGAAAGAGCCAGACGTAACTCTTCCAAGATCATAACCCAAGCTTCTGAATACAAAGACACTGAAGTAAGTAAAATCGTAGATGAAGATTTCCGAAGTGTTCTGGCAGAAATGGTCAATGGCCGGAGAGCAGACACAAGCAAAGAAATTCAACCCAGTGGCCACATGGAAAAAGTCATCAAGGAAAAAACCAGAAGACCACCCGAAAACACTTGCATCTCAGACACTTTGGGCAAACCAGGATACGTAATTCACATTAACAAAATCATTAACTTAACTGTCTGGCAATAACAAACTCACCAAGGAAGGAATCGGGACTGGGGGTGTATCTCCTTTCAACCCCTTCAATAACTACACAAAACACCTATGAGTAAAGTAACCAAGGAGGCAAAAGACTGCAGCAATGAAAGCTTTAGGATTCGAGTGAATGAAACAGGATAGAAAGACCTCTCATGCTCACAGATGGGCATTTACTGGGAGATCAGTGGGGATTCATCACCCTGGCATCACAGTGAGGGGCAGAAGGATGGACGAATCCTGGGTCCTCTCCCATCTTGGATCCGATGATACTGTGGATCGTTCTGCCTGCTCAGCCTCAGCCTGTCTGTCCTCAGGAAGTGTCAGTGGCTGCATCTGGGCTTAGTTGCTTGAAACACCAGCAGTGCTGAGCTTCCCTCTGGCTCAGGATTCCCAGTTGCTAGTGTCTTCAGGGCTGACATTCTTTGTGGGATCCTCCTCTTTCTCTCTACTGGGGCCAGTGCCACCGTGAGTGAGGATTGGGGAGCACCGCACCCTGCGCCCAGCCAGAGCCTTAGGGCAGAGCAAGGCCATGCTTGTGACCAAGTGAGGCTAGAAGCCCCTTCACCTGCCATCACAGGGTCCTGTAACCTCAGTCACCAAGATCAACATGCAGAGAAAGAGCACAGTGCTCACTGAGTTCTGCCAGTCACTGGATAATGGCTCCATGGAATTCAAAACACAAATTCTCTAATTCCCATGTGGGAGATTACCAAAATGGGCAGAAACAGCAAAATAGGAATTTTATGGGTGGGGTTGAAAGAATCCCTAGGAAAAAATGTAAGTCTCCATGGGCAGATGCCCACCCCCCACAGCTGCCTCATCTAGTGGAGGCAACATTTAATTTTGGGGAGGAAAAAAAGCAGTGGTCAAAAACGCATTTTGATGTAGTCTTTCACTTCTTTTTTTTTTGAGTACAGTCTTCACTCAAATGGATTCACCTTCACTTATTTCTATGTGGCCACCACTTCCTCTAGGCCTCACTGTGTTTCAGACTTCAGAGCACATACTCCAGTGGGGTGCCCACATCAGAGAGCAGGTGTATGATTGCTGGAGTTGAAGAAGGTATGTCTGCTCAGAAAAGCAGAGGATGGATGTAGAACATGTCTACGCTTTTCCCTGTTTTTTTCATTATAAATGGTCACATATGATCATTTTCACGGGACATGTGATATGCCGTAAGCACCCCCTCCTTACCCTTTGCTACCCTCTGGGATTTGGTTTTTGAGACAGGGTCTTGCTTATATGGCCCAAGCTGACATCAAATTCTCAATCTGCTTTTTCCAGCCTCCCAGGCACTAAGGTTACTGGCTGAACTGCCTTCCCCAGCTCTGTGAGGATTATAAATGATACTCTAAAATTCTGCATCTCTGAGGATGGTTTGAAATCTTACCAGTTAGAGAGAGGGGGCTTCAATTAGACTTTTCAATGGGTCCCATTTCTGCATGAGCATAGGTATCTTGGTCTCTGCTATGAACAACTCTAGTGGGAAAGGGACATTATTGTCTTTGGACCTGAACGAGCAGCACACACAGGCATGGACAGGGCAGACCTAAAGTGGTGATAGGTGAGTGACAGACCAATGTGCCAGGCCACACCACAGACAGAGTATAATTCATGTTCCTGGTGCTATTTCCCAAGGGCTACCTGAAATAGAGGCTGTGGCCACTGGGGGAATCCACATAGAGGGATCCATACAGGCCTGTGCCATGCAGAGGTGTGTGTGTGTGTGTGTGTGTGTGTGTGTGTGTGTGTGTGTGTGTGTCTGTATGTGTGTCTGTGTGTGGTTGGGGACACAGGGTGCCCCAGTACACCACTGCTTCCCCAGCACTTAACCCTTATCTCATGTGGGATAAGAAATGGAGCTCTCCCATTCTCCACAGCAGCGAGGACACCAGCCTGATGGACGATGAGCTATAGTCCTGCTGCCCTGTCTGGAGGCTTCTGCCCTCCTAGAGGCAGCACAACTTCAACTCAGCCATTCTACCTCAAGTGAAAGAAACAACAGAGTAGCCACTTTACCTCCCAGCTCTGAGGAAGTAAATAACTATTCTTTCAAACTCCTCTCTTTGTTTCTCCTCTCCTTCTGTCTCCTCTCTCATCAACACAGAATCCCTTTGTGACCTAGATGTGTGCCCCACTCCCCAAACCAAGGAAACCACGCACATCAACAGGGTTCTTCCATCCTGACATTGCTCACTTGGAGAGAGCAGTTGATGTCTGTGTTTCTGATCCACTGGGTATCCATTGGGTTCCTTTGTCCCTTCTCTGGGTCTATAAATTGGCTAAAACTCAGGGGAACACTCTTAGGTCTGGGGACAGCACAGAGGCTCCATATTCTTAACAGATGCACCAATTTCCAGAAACCCCCAGCCAGGCTGCAATCGGGAAGCTGCCAAGCCTGGGAGATTCAGCTTCATTGCTCTCTACATGATGGATCAACTCACTGGTCATGGGCAATCCCTGTTTCTGGGCTCCTCTCTTAGAGGTGGGGTTGGAAGTCCCGACCTCTAAATCTGTATAGGTCTTCAGGAGGCCAGAACCCACCCTCCAGCTCCCTATAGAGGCAGCTATCAGCCAATCAGTCAGTCATTACAAAGGACATTGATCAGACAGGTGTCCCAGGATAAGAAGAGCAAATGCTACGTGCACTCTACCTCACCACCCTGCAGGGAGGGGAAAGCTCCTGCTGCTCCCCTACAGGGCCTTCTGGGAGAGGAAACCCCCACCCAGGCCAGGGGACAAACCTCTTTAAGGCACAGGGCCACTCCTAATGTATTTCCTAAGTCAGTACAGTGACTTGGACTTACTGGAGGGAGAGCAGGCCCAGTGTTTCCCTGTCCTTGGCACATCTGTTAGTCCACGACACACAAATGACCCATAATTGACATTTGACTAGCTGCTAAAAACTCCTAAGAGCTGGGCATGATGGTGCATGCCTTTAATCCCAGAACTCTGAAGACAGAAGCAGGCTGATCTTTGTGAGCTAAAGGCTAGCCAGGGCTATATAGCGAAACCATATTTCAAACATTACCACCACCAAAACACTCAAGAGCTTTGATTATCTGTATTCTCAAATAGTTGACAATAGCAGAAAAATTGCAAAAGCAGTCCAGGATCCTGTACACCCTACTCTCAGATAAGATGAGGAGCTAACACTTTACAGATATTTGTACACTTCTCAAAAGGAAAAAATGAACATTGGCACACTCAACTATAGACTCTGGTAGATTTCTGCTTTTGGTTTTCACTAATGTGTCTTTTCTATGACAGGGTAGCACACCAAATCTGAGGCTATGATGTACAGGAAAGGTCACTGCTCCAAAATCAGCCTCAGTCAGAGCAGAACAGGCCTTAGCAGAGCTGGTCAGAGAGCAGGGAACTACAAGGAGCCAGACAGGAGCCCCCCCCCCCCCCCGCCCCCCCCCCCCCCCCGAATAGATTAGAGTTTACTAGGGAAGTCCTGGTTACTTAGCTTCCTTTGAAATTCACCCTCTAACTACATGCACAGGACTTAGATACCCACAGAGCCCCCCCCCCAAACATTCCATATCACTCTATTCTTCGATAGATTACTTAAACAAAAACCTCATTGTCACCTGGAGACGTCAGTAGGGTCAAAGGCTGCAGTCCTGAGATACCAACATTAACTGAAGGGACTGGCTGCTAGAGGAGTAAGTACCATTTATTTACTGGCTTCCAGAAGCTTCTCAACAGCATGTCAGGGGAGGCTTCAATCAAGTTTCTGTTGTGTGACATGCTAGAGAGTCCTAACATTCACCCAGACAAGTTTCCTCACTCCCACTGAGCTCCTGAGCCCCAGGCCCATGCCCAGGGCATAAGCTTACCACAAGGCCTGGCAGAGGTGAATAACTCAGGCTGTAGTCAGTCTCTGACTACCCTGGGCTGTGTGTCCATCTCACAGCAGGTTGCTTATCCAGTTCCTTCAACCCCTACTACCTCTGGGCTCAAGCAGCCAATTTGTAGCCACCTAGGAAGGAATGCCTCTTGCCAAGAGTGCTTGATTCTCAGGTGAAGTGGGTGCTGGTGCCTACCTCAGCCTGCTGACGTGCAGTGAGCCCGGGCCAACAGCATCAGCAGTAAAAAGCCAGAGGTGAATTTCAAAGCCCTGTCTGGACTACTCAGATCCTAGGTACTGTCTGACAACCCCCAGTGGCAGCTTTCTAGCAGCGGCTTCCTCACTGCCTCACCACTTGGTTGGGAATTAGCGGAGCTCTGCACTGACTTCCCCTCACTGAAAGCTCATGTTATTTTCTCCTCTCTGTGCCTATAGCTACAGCCCTTTGAGTTTCATTTACAGAAAAATCTTAGTTTTTCTGCTCTGGGAATTTGTCCTTGAGTTTCACATTTTCTCTCTTCCTGGTCCTGACTATTGCCCAGACACGGCCGGGTCCCTTTCCTGTCCATACTCTTCCGTTCCCATTTCCTACCCATCCCTAAGTGTGTGGGCTGCTGAGAGGCTGTGCTGTGACTAAGCCATCTAAGCTACTCAGGGAAGAGCCTCCCAGGGCTCCAGAGGGTTGGAAATGCTTGTGGCCCCATTCCATCAAGGCAGAGTGCTCACAGCAGCTGCCTTTTAGGGGCCCAGGTTTCACACAAAGGGATCAAAGCCTCCAGGGAGTGGGAACACACAGTCCTCCTTGGTCTCCAGCTCTGCTTGCTCCCCCCACAGCCTATGAAGTGGACACTATTCCCCAAGTCTCTGTGACTCAAACACACATGGAAGTGCCACAGTATGCTTCAGCTGCTCATCCAATTGGGATCAGTACCTAGGCAGCTGCCATGGAGGATTCTGGGATTGGCATCCCTTTATAACTCAAGTCTTGCTCTCAGGATGGGCATTTCTATGAGTACTAGTTTTCCTGGCCTTGTGTTCATGTTTGGGAGCCTTCAGAAATGACTACATGGATGACAGTTAAGTGGTCCTGAGATGCTGAGTTAGAACATCTGGGTCCACACTGCCCTGAGCTGAGGATGGTGATGGTGGTGTGTAATCTGCTTCCTTCTTTTCCTCTATACTCCTCATCTCTAGAGCAGCAGAGGAGACCCCCACCCCACACACTTCCCAGAAATCAGTGTTTGGGCTTTACTGTTTGCCCAAGATCAAGACCAAGGAAAGCCCCAACATGAGAAGACCCAAACAAGAAAATTCTCACTATTGGTTTGGGAATCCAGGAGGTGGTTGTGGTGGTGAGGTGCCTGGCTCCCATACTCAGCCATTTACAGAAGAGAAATCCCAGGCATGTCATTCATATTTTCGGCCTCTCATTTTCTACTATGTAAAATGGGCATATGAGTTACCCACCTCGGGAGCATTTTCCTAGAGCCTTAGATGTACTCATGCTCACAAATGGGTATACAAGATGCATTCATTAAATAATTACACATTCTTTTCACTAACAGTTCTCAGGTTTTTGCATTAAAGCAGAACGAGATACAACCAGTGGTCTTTTATAAACCGAAGTGACCGACCCCCATAGATCCCGGATACCAAAAAACAATGAAATAGGATCACAGAATCAGGCAGACTAAGAGGGGAGGAACACAATTTCATGGACGTTTAGGATCAAGAAATTATGTCACAGGTACTAGCTATAAAAAAGCCAGTGGCCCAGCAGGAGCTTAGAAGTTGATCAAGGCATTGTTGATCATAACCATTTACATGTTGTTTCAGGCACACAGATTCGCATGGCTGTAGGAAAGCCTTCACAGCATTCGCCTACTGAATTTGCACATTTCAGAATCTAAAGCCCAGAGAATAAAATAAGCACACATGAGACCTTGGAAGCTGTCTCTCAGTTCATACGAACAGATCATGGTTCCCAAAGTTTTCTATGTCTTGGGAATGCAGGGTTCCAGGCAGTGTTCCTGCTGGAATATTTGTGACGAGGGTCAGGGATCTGAATTTTTGAAAAGCCTTTCTAGGCAAATTGGCTTTACTGGGAAATACATGGTCTTGGCTACATACTCTTGGTCACAAGGGTAGATATTGAAGTGGGTTTGTAGCATGGAAGAGGGTGTGTGGAGGCATGGAGTTGTATTATACATGCAGGGAACATGGGAGCTGAGACAAGCTGAAGCTGTTCTGAGAAATGTGGACATTGAGGCCTCCTGTCATGAGTTAAGGGCAGAGCTGTGTAGAATGCCTCTCCATAGCAAATCCTTTCAGGAACTTTAAAGATGACACTCAATAAGGTCCTCATTCTCAGGAATGATGACATTGATAGCTGTGCAGTAGCACTAGGGACAGGGCTTTGGGAGTCAGCACACCTCCTGGCACTTTCTAGGAACTTGGGTTGAAGTGTGTTCTGTGGTCTGTGGATCCTGGCCAAGCGGGAGTCATGCATGAGGGCCCACAGGTAATGGCTGATCTAACATTTAGGTTCTGTTCTTAAGCCAGGACTTAAAACGGGGGCAGGAAGCAGACAGACTCAGCTCTAAGACTGGTCAGAGTCTGTTCAGAGTTTCCCTGTGTCCTCATGGTAGTCCCTGGGTATCAGCTGGGCAGAAAGCAACTCTTAGGTGGGACCAGTCCCACTTAACTGCAAGCCTGAGAGTTACTGATAGCTTCAGCCAGGTGAAGGAAGGGAAAGGAAGGAGGCTGGAATAGACCGCCTGTCCCCAAGGTGTGTTGGTTCCAGACAGGTAGAGTGTGCTGATGTCCTCAAGCCCTGTCTAGACAAGGAGTGCTACTCAGACCTCCATAGGGGTGGCACCACCGGTACCCAGCTCTATAAAGACTGGTTACATTTAACATGTGTGGAAGCCCCCAGGACATCCCTAGAGTTCAAAGGCGGTTCTGGTAGGCCTGCTTTGGCCATGGAAAGAGCAACGGGTGTGGTAAAAACATCACAGATGCCCTGGACCACAGGCCTCCCTCTGGCCTGTGGCTCTTCAAGGCCTACTCAAGATTTAGGAGAGACCACGCGGATTTCTAGCCCATTGTTCCCTAACAACGTTAAAGCAGAAGGTTGTCTTACTCCTTGCTCCGCCCCTCCCCAGTCTCATATTTAAGAAAGAAGCTCTCTGCCCAACGCAGTGGCTGGACACCGTCGCTGAGTTTCTGGAAACTCTTTGCTCCCAACCCCCTTCATCAGTGCACCTCATGGCCTTAGTGACAGACATTCCTCCCTTGCTGCTAAGGCCAAAGCTTGGCAGCAAACGGTGCCTCAGGCTACGTTTTAATTATTAGCTCCCAAGAGAGAGCCGACGCCTGCGTTGCACTAGGCGCGCGGCTGGCGGACACAGTAGCACACACCTACACAAACACAAACACACACACACACACACGCACGCACACTCAGGTGGGCTCCGCCAGCGTTCCAAACCCTCGCGGACGCGGAACTCCTGGAGCACGGAGTTGGAGCGGAACTTACCGCCAAGACGCTCTGAGCCAGGAGCCCCACTGTCACAGTCGCCAGCAGCAGCCACCTGCACAGGAGAGGGAGGGAGGGTCAGACAATGACATGAGTGTGCGGGGCCCCAACTTGTCAACTCCTCAAAGTTGCATGCAAGGTCCCCTGCACCCACAGACCAGGCAAAAGATGACTTACCCTCGTAGGGCAGGGCCAGACGCTGCGAACCTCACTGGGTCCATGGTCCCAGTCTCTCAGCTCTAGGTTCTGCTCGACTCCCTCCTAATCTGGAGGCAAGAGACAAAGCGGGTTAACAAGGGTTTCAGGCAGGGAGAGCATCGTCACGGTTGCACTCTGACTCCGCAGTGTGGTCCCTCGATTCCTTGCGGGGTGACCAAAGTCCCATCCCATCAGGGGACAGAAAAAGGGGTGACTCTCTTTTCCGTAGGCCCTCCCGAGAGCCGCTTAGTTCGTGCCCCGCGGATCCCCATGCCTCCATCTCCTTCCAACTCTGGTCCACCGGAGCGCGCGGCCTCTGCATGGCCCCAGCGCTCAAAGTCCGCGACTGGGGGCCTGGGTCTCGGCGTCTCCCGGGGGTCGCTCTCACCTCAGGGTCGGGAGTGGCTGCCCGCGCGCATGGGCCCCTGCAGAAGCGTCGGTCCGCGGCACAGCCCCGGCCAGGCCCGCCTGGCTCGGCTCTGTGGGCGCCGCACTCCCGGCCCCGGCGTCCCTAGCCGGTGCTTGGCCGGGATTGGCGAGTCGAGGGGCTCAGGGGGTCGGGGCGCGAGAGGAGCTGGGTGCGGAGCGCAGAGCCCCGGCGTTCGGACTCCCAGCGACACCAAGTCCCGAGCGGCGCGCAGCCTCCGCCTCTTACCCGCGCGGCAGGGTCCTCCCCTTAGAGACGCCGCCCGCGCGCTGCCGAGGGGAGGGGGCAGCGCCAACAAATTGGGGAGCTCCTCGGGCCGCGCGCTCAGGTCTCTGCTCAGAGCCGCCGCACCCGGGACGGCGAGCAGGGCTCACACCCGGGCCCTCCGAGAGACTGAGCTGCTCGCCGCGACTCCCGGGAGCCGGGCTGCAGTTCCCCGCCGTCTCCGTTGGTCCCCTGCCGCCCCGGGCGCGCCACCATGGGGCCCCGGCTCGGTGTCTGGCTTTTGCTGCTGCTCGCCGCCCTTCTGCTCCACGAGGAGCGCAGCCGGGCCGCTGCGAAGGTGAGTCTTCTGCGGGCTCCGCTCCCTGGCCTCCCGCCCTGCACCCCCGGCGCCCTGCGAGGCCTCTTTGTCCAGTGCCTGGCGCGGTCAACCCGCCCGGCCCTTGATGGTGTCGCGGGTGGCACAGCCAGGTGCACCCTTCCGGCGGGTCTCCGCTCGTGGTCCCTGCGGTCTGCGATCGCGCATCCATTACGGAACCTCCTTTGTTACCGGCAGGGTACGGGAGACTTAAGAAGGGACTGAAGCTTAGCGCGCATCGAGGCGGGGTCAGGGTGCCGGGGAGCCGGTGGGATTTGAACCCTCATCGCCCAGGCGCTCAGCGGAAGGGCGCGCGAGTGGGTCTACACTGGAAGGGTGGACACGCACACCCCACACCACTCAAAAGTCCCACACACATGTGCAGGGGGAATCGTTTGAGGGTGTTACTGGTTGTTTGGAGACCGTGGTGGTTGAGGCCGAACAGCTTTGGGCCGTTTGCCTGGAAACATCTGTATTTTTGGTTTCCCACGACTTTTGTGTAGCCTTCGGCACGCTTGAGAACAGATGCGGGCTCTTCTATGCATCCTAAAAGTCAGTGCCTCGACTCATGCCTTTTATGAGTGTGTGCCTGAAAATTATAACCACATTTAGACTTGAGTGTGAAACCAAAGCGAAACTCCATCGCATTGTTCTCTGCGCAAATTGTTTTTTTAGTTTTTGTTTCCTCTGGTGCTGTGCTTGGCCGGGAGGGCGCTGGGAGATATTTGCAAGAGCCAGACTTCCAGCTCTGGAGGAGCCCGGCCAGACTTTCTTTTCTGCCTTTGCCTCTAGAGAATACACTTCAGCTGCTGCTGTGACAGCCATGCAGGCCCAAACGCCACAAGGTGTGGCTTCTCAACAGTTTGCCTTCCCCCTCAAATTCCTAAAAACGATGTTTGCTGCTTAGGGACACTTCCAATTTAACAAAACAAAACCTTGTTTCTTAATTCACTTTTTTTTTTCCTTTTAAGAATTTCACCTCTTTTCTGCAGGAGTGATACTGATCAACAATACTATAAATTATTAACTGTTGCACACTAGAATAAACTGGTAATATGTACTAGGGTCTCTTAATTGAGTTTTTCCTCCCTGGTGGCAGCTTCTTCATTGGTTACTGAAGAAGCAACCAACATCAGACAGCCCCCTCCCTGTCGGGGTCTCAGGCTTCACCACAGGTAGTTGTTTAACTACCCTTTCTCATGGTGAGGGTAGTTTCTCAAAATAGCAGGCTTGCTGGGCTGGTCCTGGTGGTGCAGGCTGTAGTTCTTGCTACTTGGAGACTGAGGCAGGAGGATCCCAACTTCAAGGCCAGCATGAGCAATAGAGTGAGTTCAAGGCTAGCTCGTGCACCTTAGCGAGACCTTCCCTAAAAACCTAAAAAGGAAAATGAGGTACATGGATACAGCTCCATGCTGAAGGGCTTGGCTAGCATGTGCATAGGCCTGGGTTCAGTCGCGGGGGGTGGGGGGATGGACGGGGGACGGGGGTGACAGGGGACGGGGGGACGGGGAGGGGGGGACAGGGACATTAACCCAAAGATCTAGTACTTCTAAGGGGACCAGGTTAGGTCAGCGTGATGGAAAAACATGAGGCTATGTTTGGATTTAAATTTTTCTGAAAGATTCTGTTAGCAAAGCTAACTGTCAGATCTAACTTTCAGACACTGAAGACTTTAAAAAGAATGAGTCAGTCACACAAAACCCTGATCTTCCTTGAAAAATCAAATGGACTAATGTTGAGGTTTGAGACTGATTTATTTCCTATTAATTGTTCTGCAAGACCAAGTACATTCCTGGCCACTCCCTCTGCTCTATTCCTCAAGCTGTCTCAAGTATCTTAAGCAGTCTGGTCTGTGGGGACCCTAAGGCATTACTTTGAATTAGAAAACCTGTTGATGTGCATATGAATTTAGGGTATATGAGAAGATCCATTTAAAAACAACACGACCCTAATTTAGAAATCAGTGTCCCTTTCATGCTACCAGTAATATTTTTTCTCTGCTCCTCCTGAGATACCACAGCAACAAAGTAGCTTCCATTGTATTTATCCACATCAAACATATTCTAAACACACCACTTAGATGGTGTGATGCTACAGTTCTGCCTGGTGATAGAACCAGGGTCATGTACATGTAGGCAAGCCTCTATGTGGATGTCCTATCAAATTATGCCTCAGAGTCTGAGATACGAACTTTCCCCTAAGTGTGGCCATGCCTGCCCAGCAACATCTCCTGACCATTAGTCACTTCTCCAGGGACTGAATGACCAAAGAGTTCAATCGAGGGAGATTTTATTCCCATGCCAGTATGGGCAGCTCTCCTTAAGTCTGTATTTAGATGAGAAGACTGGTTTCCTATGTAAGCCCCAAGAGAGCACATTGGGGATGGAGTGCGGTGCTGGTGAGGACAGTCCCCAATCCTCTTGCTCTTTTTACAAGGTGCAAGACTATGAAAAGGCAAGGGCCTCTGAAGCCAGTCAGAGGTCTGTGCATTAACCATATGTGTGCTAGATTGGGCTCCAACAGAAGAATTGGTTGACACTTTTGAGTTACTGGGTGTACACAGAATGGGTGTTTTCAAGGATAAGGGTTCCTATTTGCTTTTATTAAGCAGATAATTAGAGTGCTTTTGAACTCTGTGCCTCAGTTTCCCGTGCAGCCACACTCATCCCTTCCTTATATGTACTCTTTTGTTCTTTTATTCACAAATGCACTTGGAACATCCACTTCCTGTCCTGTCCCAGGCAGGCGCTGGCCACACATCCTGTCTCAGGTAGTAGTAACATGCAGTTGCTGTATGTAACATACCTGAGGACACAGACTGAAGAGAAATACTGGGAAGCAGAGAGTGTCACAAAATATAGGAGAACTTAGTCCAGCTTTTGAGGGGGCACAGGAAACTTTTGGGAGGACGTTATACCTCAAACCTTTGGGAGGCATGGAGGCTAGACTAGAAACCCCTGGCTGTTGGGACACAGCCTTGTAGCAGAATCCAGGATGTCAATCTTAAAGGTCTACATATTCCACAATGACCTTGAAATCTGTCCTTGGAGAAATTTGTGGGATTAGCTGTTGGAGTGGCTGACCTTTGCCCTTACAGAGACTAAGAGGAGTGAAAGGCAAGATCTGGCCCTCAGAGATAAGGAGTGCCCAGACCAGCATGTGACCTGTCCCCTCTCTCCAGGTGGGAGAGCTCCTGGGAGTGGGGGAGGTTGGAAAGTTAAGCAAGGATGACCTACTCAAGGTAGGAGTGCCTTCGGGAACTGACCCAGAAAACTTAGGTGGATTTGGGC
>CAJQZJ010033015.1:6489361-6504856 GCA_907164525.1 Lophiomys imhausi | reverse complement strand
TTTGGCATTTGGAACTCAGGATAAAGTAAGCAAGAACAACAATAGAATGCCTAACATAGTATCTTGGCACATTGTTCTTCCTGACCAGCAAATATGTCCGCTACATGACAATACCAAGGACGATTTCTGCCATTGTCCAGCACACAATGAAGGGGTCAAAATCAGAACTGGGTCATTGGGAATTTCTTCTGAGGTTTTAACTCTAGGATTCCTTTGGGGTTAATGTTTGGTATTCAGAGGCCTGAGTCTACCCTGTGATCCCCGCCATTGTTCTCCTGGCCTCCAGTGCAAGGCTATCTTCCTGCTCTTTGCTTCCTGCCTCACCCTACTGGGATTGTCTATGGAGTAGGACTCTGCTATTTTTTCTTCTCAGCTCTCTACCCCGGATATGCTCCCTGCATTCTCCATCACCCCTGCCCCGAGGCCTTCTTGAGCTTACAGTCCATTCAACGATGTCTACCCTAGCTGCTCCCATTTGATTTCAGATTTATGCAGAACTGAACTTGTTAGCTTTTACTCCTCCCACCTGGCTTTCTGATGCCCCCATCGCCTTTCAGTACGGGTGCCTGGGATGCATAGGCATAATCCTCAGTACCTGACATCATGTGACTCTCAGGAAGATCGTCTCTCTGTCCTCAGAACCTGATTTATTTCTGATGCTCCCACACCTGCAGCATGCTTGGGTTCCCTTAGCCTCCTCCATTGTTCCGAATTTCCTATTGCAGTCTTCCCAAGCATTACGGTGTGGTATAGGATTTAAAAGTTCATCACCCGTGAGTACCTTTGTTCTGTCCCATCTTCAAGCCCCTGTTCCCAGTATATAAGGTGAGGCTAAGCACAGAGGCCACCGGAGGCCTGTGCACTCCAGGGAAGCTGTGTGGATGAGGTAAGCAAGCAAACACCAGGAAAGCCAGACTGTTCTCTTTGCCACATAGTTCATTATGGCATCATCCTGGGGAGGCTGGTTCTGACATCCCTGCCAATTATAAGATGCCTAAGGACACATCTTTTTAAAGCACCTTGACTATATTAGGGAGAGAGCCTGACACATAGGTGGAGGGCGTGAATTAATCACTGGTAATTAATTGGTCCTGATGTTTCCAGGCTGTTCTCTGAGCATCCCCTGGGGAGTCCTGGTGGGGCTGTCTAATGGAAACTATGTCACAGTGTCCATCCTGCGGTATCATTAGAGAACACAAAAGGAAGTGATGGCCAAGGAAGGTGTTTTTCCTGAATTTGGAACTCCAGCACAGACTAAACATGACATGGAAACACACACAGTGCTGACCTTCCTGTGTAAATAGTTTATTCCATGGCTTACTAATGTTCGCTATGGAAGCCTGGCTAGGTTTGGTTTTTACACCACACACCATAAGCGCACTTCATGTTGTCTAGGTTTTAAATCTCTCCCGGTGTGTTGCAAGTTAAGTGTGGTGTCTGAGTCAGATGTAGCCAATACACTTCACCTGCCACAGGGACCTTGGTGTGCTGCTAAGGAGCGTTATCCTCTGTTGCCCTGGCAACCCACTGTTTTGGGATGACTGTAGCTCACAACTAAGTCCATATTTTGTTGTATTTGGGGCTTTTAATATTCTATAGACAGCAGGAGACACTGGCTGAGAGAAACAGTTGTTCCATTTGATTTGCCCGATATAACAACTGGAAAGCCATTTATGTGATTATTCATTCCCATAAGATTTAGCTGGTTAGAATTGTACACTGCTCAGCACTTTCTTCCTTCCTTTCTCTCATTCTTTCCTTCCTTCTTTCTTTCCTTTTCAAGACAGGATTTCTCTGTGTAGCCTTGGCTGACCTAGAACTCACTCTGTATACCACAGTAGTCTACAAACCCACAGAAATCTTCCTACCTCTGCCTGCCAAGTGCTGGGGTTAAAGGCAGGTGCCACCACCGCCCAGCGACTCAACACAGTTTCTAGAGGTGCCGAATTCCTCCTGCATTTGATACTTAATTTAAAAGTTTAATTTTTTTTCTTGTTCCCAAGGTGTCTTCAGCCACTGTGCTGTCAATTTCCAGTCAAATTAACACAGGCTAGAGTCATCTGAGAGACCCTCAACTGAGAAAATGTCTCCATGAGATCCAGCTTTTATGCATTTGCTTAATTAGTGATCTATGGGGGAGCGCCCAGCCCATCGTAGATGGTGCCAGCCCTGGGCTGCTGGTCCTGGGTTCTGTAAGAAAGCAGGCTGAGCAAGCCATAGGGAGCAAGCCAGTAAGCAGCACCCTCCACGGTCTCTGCATCAGCTCCTGCCTCCAGGTTCCTGCCCTGTGTGAGCTCCTGTCCTGACTTCCTTCAGTGATGAACAGTGATGTGGAAGTGTAAGCGGAATGAACCTTTTCCTTCCCCTAGATTTTTGGTCACAGTGTTTTCATCCCAGTAATAGAAACCCTAGCTAAGACAGCCACTCATTTTGCTTCTGGGAACAATGGCATTTCCTGGATATTGGCAGTAGTAATAGATAGGCTCCACCTAGCACTCTGGTTTCTAGTCCGATACTCATTTCCTGTTTAAACAGGTGACAGATGAACCCAATGGTAACTATTGTGATTTTTTTTCTGTGTTTTTCTTACAGATATATATATATATATATATATATATATATATATATATAAAATGCAATTGGTGAAGGATTGGGCTGCTATGCAGCTTTCTAGGATCTTTTATGTTCAGACAATTATGTTTCCTAGTTAGCTCTTAATTTTTTAAAAAAAGGATTTTAAAAACTGTGTATGTACATGTGCCTAAGTGAAGTACCTCAGGACTAGAGGAGTTTGACCTTTGGAGCTGGAGTTACAGGTAGTTATAAGCCACCTGACATGGTGTTAGGAACTCAACTCGGGCCCTCTGCAAGAACAGTGAGCACCCTTAGCCACCCAGGCATTGCTCCAGCCCGCTAGTTATTCCTTACATTTTGAGTTACATCTTTGACTCTTCTAAGGAACACAGCAGTATCTCAGTTTGAAGACTTGCCATCTAGGCGTGCTTTGCATGTGCCAGGACCAGCATGCTCCCATGTCTGAGCTTAATGAGTGGTGGTGGAGTCATCGGAACTGTGGTAGCATGTGCGGTGTCAGCAGGTGAACAACACAGACCCAGAGTCTGGGCTATTTATTATAGTGTTCACTTGGGAACTTAGCTAGAACCCAATATATATGTCAGAGGGGAAGGCTCGGTCTTAATCCCTGTGACCTAAGCTGAGCCAGACAAAAGAAAGGCCCATGTCTCTGATAAATAAGTGTTAGGAAATCAGATGCAAGCATATATCTTTGGAAAGAGAATGGGACACATCTAAGGGAGGAAGGGGCTAAGCATCTGCCTTGCCCTGCTTTGGGGTACATGTTGGCACACAGGCTCTGGCCCTCTCCTGCGTGAAAGGCAGTGACCCTGTTGATGAGGAGAAAATGAGCTATTGTTTGCAAAGTACTTAGGAAGTGCTTGCTTAATGCCAAGCAATAGCATGTTGCCTCAATGAAAAGCAAACCCCGAGGAGTAAAGAGCCAAGTAGTGATGTCACGAGGCAGATGGGGCTGGAGGATATCACTTGATCAGCCCCATAAAGCTCATACCAGCATCAGCATCACCGAAGGATAGATGATACACCCAGGGTTTCTGGGCCAGCAGAGGATATTACTGCTCTAGAGAACATGAGTTCTGGCTGTTCTCTTTGCTTTTTGTAGGCAGTGGCTTGGTGGGTGATTAGGTTCTGGCCAGCAGCCCAATGGTACCAGCATGCCAACATCTAGGGACCTCCATCCACTTGCTCTGAGATTAAAGCCAAACCACTGCATGTGGAATACCCTTCCTCACCATTGCATGTGAAGTGTCCCTCCTCATTCTTGTTTTCTTGGTTCTTATTGGAGTCATTATTATTGCTGACCACTAGCTTGTTCCTTGGAAGGTCCCAACAGCGTACATATGGTGTGTGAAGAAGCAGAGGCTGGTGAATTCATTTGCCCTGGTACCCTGAAAACTCTTCTTTTCATCAGGAAAAGAGTGAGCCATTTCACAGGGCTTGCCTGAGTTTCCCCAGCCTGAGTGATGGGATTTAGGCAACTCACCTGCTGAGAATGGCAGTGACCATTTGTGTGGAGGTCAGCCAGGGTGGAGCCCAGCTGGGGCATGTGATGACCTGCATGTAGGCCCACAGCACACCACACCTCCCTTCCCTGATCTTAGCCACCTGGTTCCGTGACTGGGAATATCTGATTTCTCTCCCATTACAACCAAACCCATTTCCTCGAGATTAAGGACCATTTGGGGTTAGTGGTTTAAAATAACTCCTAAATTTTGGTCAGGAAATGGCCTATAAAATTGAGGTGAGGTTGCCAAGGCAGGCAGGAAAATGGGTCAGTGCTGGGGAAAAAAATCCTAGCTATCAGTTCAGTGTCTGGATCAGCTAGGTTTACTTTGGACTTATATTCAAACTCAGCTCAGGATCAATGATGCTTGCTGATTGGTGGGCACGCTGGTTTTTGTGACATTGTTGATGCTTTGGGTGAGTTCTTTCAACGCAACTCTCGCCTAGAGCTGATCATCAACAGACACTTTAGCACTGGAGGCTGGGCCAATACCACATGCTTCTTATCAGTATATTACCCAAGTCTGACCCGGCCGCCGCCGCCCAATGGGCGCCTTCTTCATAACTGGATTTTGCTTTCCCAAATATTTGAAAATTGAATGGTCATATTTCTTGTGGAATTCAGGCTTTTAAAACTGAAAGAAAAATTCTTTTTAAGATAATAGTTTAATGTTTTCTTGTTGACTTTGGATGTTTGCTCATCTTTCATGGGGACGTGATCCATTAACATGTTCTGAGACATGGCTTTCCCACTTTAACAAGTCATCATTCTTAGTCACTTGGACATTGTTTTATTTTTTAAATTTACTATTATTTTTTACATAATTGAAAATAAAACAACATCCAGAGCTCCCAGAATACAAGTGTAGAGTATTAGATAGTGGGCACCATATGTCACTTCCTGCCTTAGCTTTTAAAATTCATTCCACAGCTTGGTGTGGTGGCTTATACCTTTAATCCTAGCACTTGGGAGTCAGAGGCAAGTTCTGGAAGTTCAAGGCCAGCCTGATCTACAGAGTGAGTTCAAGGACAAGCAAGGCTACACAGAGAAACCCTATCTTGAAAAAACAAACAACAACAAAAAACAAAAAACCCAGCCCCCCCCAAAAAAATCATTCCACAAATGAATTTTTGTATTCATTTTGAGTTGAAAAACGCTGCCCTGATGACTATTTATGAAATTCATACAAATAAACAGTTTTTGCCTTTTATCAGACTCAATTAGACGTGATTTAAAAATCTGTCCTGTACTGATTCAGGAGTGTCTTAGGCTCAGAAACTCAAATTTCCTAAAGGTCTATAAGTGCAGGAAGAAACCCTGAGTACTTCCCTGGAAGTCTTGTTGGTGGTGGCGTGTCCCTAAATACTGTCTTGAATCCAAAGGGAATTCACAGTTGGTCCATTTTAAAATGAAAATTTGTAATGTCTGTGGAGGAAGAAACGGGCTAGCTTGATTCTGTGTTAAAAGCTAGCCATGGGAAATGACTTGGGTGTAGGGGTAGGTGAAGCCATCAGATGTGGAAATACCAGATGTAAGAATGAGAGGAATGCTTCAAAAAGTAGCAGGCTGGGATGACGGCGTATGTCACAACAATGACACGAGAATATTGTCCTTTGACTTAAAGTTGAAGTGTTCTACAGACAGGTTAGCAGGAGTGGCATGGGTGTGGGGTGTGGGTGTGGGTGGGTATGGGTGGGGTGGGGGTGTAGTGTGGTGGGAGTTTACAGATGAGAAGAAAGTGGGTGCTTTCATAATCCCCCTAGGTACACGAACTGGGGACCTCTGGCTACAAAACGCATGTGGTCTGTCTTGCTGTAAAACTGCAGACTCAGAGGGCATACTGTGCAGTTCCCAGCCCAACTCTGACTTACATTCATTAGAGCCCCATCACAGTTAACATGACAGCCCTGTTCCTGGGGGTGATATTCTTTAGGACCAAGGCTTACCAGATCCCGGGCAAGAAGAAGCTAATGTGTGGGCTAAGGATGATGCATCCATCGGAGATGGGAAGTTGTTGCTGTGAAAAACATCACTGACTTCTTAAGACAAGCAAGACAGGTTCTTGATGAAAGGCACTGCTGAGTGTCCTAGACAGTGGGCAGCACGTGTATCCTGTCATCCTGCCATCCTGCAGGTGAGAGGTGCCCTTACTGAGAGGAGGTGACTAAGTGTAGACATCTGCTGTGAGGAGGCTTGCTGTGATGTTATGGAACTGTTATGGTGGGAATGATGATCCTTCACGTGATTTCTAAATGGCATTTCTCTTCTGAAATAAAAAGTATCAGAGAGTGAGGAAGAAGTAAGAGATTTTTTTATGTGTCCGTCCAAATTCCACCTTTAGAACTGCAAGCCTGAGTCTGGTCACTGCGTCAGATCCCAACTTGCTGTGTTGGAGCAAGTGACCTCAGGTCAGAAAGACAGACGACAGACTAGAGTTCCTGGGAGGCATCTCCATGTTCTATTCCTGCATCCTTGTGATTTGAGAGGGTTGGTATTAAATCTGAATGCTTCCAAGAGAAGGGAAATGGTTAGGTCCATTGCTTATTCTCAGCCTTGTGGGTAGTAGAGTGGCCAACTACTAAAACAAGTGCAACTTTGCTTGTTCAGGTTACAGTTGCTTCCAGAACCAGGACCAGGTCTGATGGGAGAGGAGAGCTCATTGCACCAGCTCCTATAATAACCAGGGCAGGCTGCAGTAGTTTTACACAGCATAGGTCTTACACAGATCTTACATAGATCTTACATAGGTCTTACAGAGGTCTTACATAGGTCTTACAGAGGTCTTACATAGGTCTTACAGAGGTCTTTCATATTTGCTTAAGCTTTACTTTGTTAATGTCCTTAGAACAGGGAACCCAGCACTCAACCAAGAGGACCTGGAATGGAAGCCAACACCCCCAATTGTGTAGGACAGATGTTGTTCAGGGATGCTCTGGAGAGGAGGTCAATGTGGGAACTGAGATGATGATTATTTATAGTCAGTTTCTTTTCCACAATCCCAGCGCTTTCCCACTAGACAGGACCTTTTGATGTGCTCCTGGCACTCCTAACTGCCTCCACGAGAGCTTGGAGAATGACCAAGAGGCATGGCAGCTTATACTTGTTATCTCAGCACTTGAGAGGTGGAGGCAGGAGGAGTGATGAATGGTGCTTGCAGACCACTAGCAGGGCATGAGATAGACCAGGCCAGGCCAGACTGTGTTTTCCTTACATTTTCTCCTTGTGGGCCTCTTTCTGGTTAAGTACAAAGGTGGTTTGGAATACCTGTCCTCCAGGTGGAGTAGTATAAAAGGCTGGGGGCCAAGAAACCATAGTCTAGGCAGTATTTCTGTAAACACCTTTAAATCACAGCCAGGTATTAATGGGCTCTGTGCATGGTGCTCCTTACAGATTGATGCCTCGAGTTTTTCTGTTCTCCAAGAGATGAGTGATCAGGAAGGTTTGGGTAGAAGATTAGAGTAAGATCTGTTGAAATGTGTTTGCTAAGACAAAAGGCTCTTTCTGAATGGCTCAAAACTGGACTACATTTGAAAGTGTCTCAGAGCATGGGCACTCAGGCAGGTAAGACACAGGCCTTGCTGAGGGTGTTGGTGGGTTCAAGGAGACATATAGGCAAGTGCAGTCCTATTGCCTGTATAAAATGGGGGCACTTATTTCTTGTTCTCAGAAGTGCTGATGGCTTTCTCATGTGTGCAAAGCCCCTTCTTTGGCATGGTTCAGTCCCTTCCTTTGTGCCCCTCGGTGCCTGTCACAGCATAGGGACACCCCCAGAGAACAGGGGCTCAGCTACTAAGTAACAACTGGCCTCTGAAGATGAATGTTGATTGAGAGTGGTCTTCCACAGATGGCAGGACCTTCTGGTTATTTCAGAAGCCCACCTCAGAGTTCTAAAGGTGGGGAAAGAGACCAAGAACCCACAGGAGAAGCTTCAGGAGAAATGTTTCCGCAAAAGCAAAGTGGCAGGAACATGAGAAACGCAGTGGCTGTGTGGTACCTGGTGTGCCTCTGTACACCTCCATCTGTGCAGTCATGGTGGGTTCTAAAAGGTCTGCAATCTCAAGGTAGAGAAGGGGCCCCAAAGTCCAGCTTAGCCACAGTATGCTCCACTGTCGGGCACCATTTGTCCACTCCCTCAGGGTAGTCCTGATTGTCTCCTGTACCCTGACATCATGGGCAGCTGGTCATGAAGGGATCACAGCTAAAGCCTTCCACCTGCTTTCCACCCAGCTGCAGAAGTAAAAGGCTGGGAGTTGCTGAAGGAGTAAGAGGGTAAAAGGTTCAGAAAACAATTGTTTAAAACATAAAGTAGAGCTATTACAAGTTCTCTGAGATATCACCAGACTGATTTCCATAGTGGTTGTACAAGTTCCCACTCTCACCAGCAATGGAGGAATGTTCCTTTTTCTCCACAGTCTTACCAGAATGTGCTGTCATTAGAATTTTTGATCTTAGCCATTCTGACAGGTGTGAGATGGAATCTCAGAGTTGCATTTCTCTGATGATTAAAGTGTCTCTCGGCCACCAAGACCCAGCCATACCACTTCTGGTTATACATCCAAATGATTCCTCACCAAACTACAAGAACATTTCCTCATCTATGTTCATAGCAGCCTTATTTGTAATAGCTAGAAACTGGAAACAACTCAGATGTGCCTCAACTGATGAATGGATAAAAAAACTGTGGTACAACTACACAATGGAATACTACTCAGCCATCAGAAACAATGAAATCATGCAATTTGCAGCCAAATGGATGGAACTAGAGAAGCTCATCCTGAGTGAGCTAACACAGACTCAGAAGGGTGCACATGGCATCTATTCACTTATAATTGGATTTTAGCCATATGGTACAGGGCAACTATACTACAACCAATGCACCAAAGGGAACATGGACATAGACTTTGTTTCCTGTCAATGAGAAACTTTGCCCTAGTGGTGCTGCCTTGTAGGCCCCCAGTGTATGAGGAGGCTCTTGGCCCTCGTATGACTGCTGAACTGGCCTGGGACTGATAGGTAGGGACACTCCACTCCAGAGGAGTGGGATGGAAGGGAGAGGGGGTAGAGGGTGGGAGGGCGGGACTGGGTGGAGAGAGGACACTGATGGAGATGTAACTTGAAGTAATAAATAAACATTAAAAAACCATAAAGTAGGTGGAAAAAGACAGGTGGTGTTTGTCTAGAGTAGCCCCTGGTGTTTGCTGAGGTTCCCCTGAGAAAAGCATGGGGCAAAGGCAGGGTGTTCAGCAGGATGGTTGCTTTGGGACACCCAGACAGGTAAGCTGGGCGTGAGCCATGTCCTAGGAAGAGGCCAGCAGGTAATCCTGCCCCTGTTTGCACTCTGGGCAGATAGCTCCTCCTTCTCCTGACCTGTCTAATTCTGCACTTATCTAAGTGATGGACGCCTATCCCTGGGCTGGCTCAGTACCTCAGCTTCTGTGCAACCCAATGACATGTTCTATGGTTCCATAGTGACCACCTCTCACCGAGGAGACTGGCAGTGTGTCCAAGGCCACTGGTAGGGTAAAAGTGAGAAAGATACTAGACCAAACAAAACAGTCTAGTAACAAGATGTACTGGCTGGATCTAATGGAATGTAGAGGGGAGATAAAGGATTGGAAAGGTGCACAGCTCTTGAACTGGGGTGATCCAAGAGTGGACCTTGGGCAGGTACCATTCCCCAGGCAGTCCTAGCTATCCCAGATGCTTCTGAAACTGTTTGTGCTGAACTTTGGGAGTGGAGTTGGAGTCCAAAGGGAAGGGGGCAAGTGAGCTGAGGAGACTGGAAAAGAATGCTCCAGGGTAGGCTGCCTTTTAAGGGAAACTCTTGGTAATGTAAACATGTTGTTGGTCATTAGATGTGCTGATTAAGAGGGTAAATCATAAAAGAAATTATGTCTTGGACATAAACTTTAAACAGAGCCATGGCATTTTGATGATTCCACTGAAGCTGCACAGTGTGTCCTCAGAGGTGGGGTACAGGCATGGGACTCAAATCCTGAAGATTGTCTGTCCCATGGAGGTTCCAGGCTTACAGTGCGGTCCCCAGGCTTGCGCTGTGGTCCCTGTGTGCATGTGGGGATAAATGTAGCCACACATTGCATGACTGACGGAAGTAAACTTTAAAAGGCCTTTAACCAGGCTGTAAAAGGGAGGAAAATCACAAAACCTATGCAACAGCATGTAAAGATTATTGAGTGTGAAATAGGACCGCCCTGTTTAGAGAAACATCAAATTGCTTTCGAAGGGAGCCAAATGCTTGTAGTGCAGCTAGCTAGAGTTCAGCTGGGAGAGGGAGGTGGGAGCTGAGGGAGTCTGGAGGATAGCTTTGTTCCTAACTATGACTGCTGCCCGATCAGACCCTTATGTCATCCTTTCTTTTCAAAATCAGAACTCTCTAATCACTTTCCTGGGGTGCCTTGAAACAATCTGTTTGTCTTCATTGATGCAAAGTGCTCATGAGTGGTCACTGCTCTGGCCTCTGGCCATGTGGGGTGCAGGGAGTACATTTTCTTTGGAATATGGAGGAAGAGGCGGGTAGTGGCTGGCAGTGGCTCCTAACGGAGCAGCCCATGGCGTCATGGGTATCTGGTGTCTCTGACTGCTCTAGTGTTTCAGCAGACAGATCTGTTGGCTGCTGAGGATGGCTGCAATTATGTCTTAGGTCTGGAACACAGATGTGCAGCAGCAGAGCATCTGAGGAGGCAGGAAGTGCCCACAGTCCGTGAGGTTGAGGGTAGCTAGCTAGTCAATCTTCTTTGACTGGAAACTAAGAAACTGGTAGATACAAGGCCCATAGGTGTTTCCTAAGAGTGGACAAGGCCAGCATCTGGTAGGTTTACAGGGCCTTGTCTTCTCAGGGGAAGGGTGCTGGCTGGGAGGTGACTTGAGCCCAGGCCATGAAGAACAGGATGCAGTAGTCCTGAGCCTCTCACCTTGCGGGAGTAGGGGATTTCTCTCCTCTGGGCAGCCTCTGGCATCTTCCTGACTCTTATTGCTAATAATTCTAATACTTCACTTCTGGGCCAAGATGGGGTCACTCAGACATTCACTCTTTGAGACCAGAAACTCCTTCCCAGTCAGTAAAACTCTGGGGTCCAGGGCTGGCCCAGCAGAGACCTGCCTAGGGTTTTAGATAAGAGCGCAGAGAGAGAATAGGAAGCCAGGCTCATTCACTTCAGTGCAGTGTTAATGACGCATGCTTCCTTGCTAAGACTTTCTCTGAGTTAGTCTGGTTCTTTTGAGATAGAGTCTCAGGTGTCAGGTTAGCCCAGAATAACCTGATCCTCCTGCCTCCACCTCCCAAACACCGGGATGACAGGCATCTACCACCGTGCCTGGGTTCTGGGTTGACTTCCACAATCTTGCAATTCTCTTTTTTCACTCATCCAAGGAAAACACAATTGGTACAAAAAAATTAAAAATAAAAAAAGAGTAGGTGCAAGTGAACCCGCCTGCCAGCGGCGCCACCTGTGGCGGGTGTGGCTGGCAAATGCTTATACCGTTTGGTTGCCAGAGATGAAATTCTCGGTATCTCTTGAGACCTTTATTTCCCAAGGAGGTAATGGCATGCTCTCTTAGGTTTCTTTGCTTGCGCAGTGGATGCCATGTGAGCCCAGCTGCAGGCAGGCCTCTCCAGCTCTTGCTACCCCTCCTAAGTGGAAACTTGGCATTTCCTGTTACTTCGGGGTTGCAGCTTCTGGTTAGTTCCTTAAAGGAAGCGTTGCTCCCAGAAAAAGCTGTGTTTCCTTCCATATGCACTTCCTATCCATAAATAGCTTGGAGTCCATGTGGGATTCGAGGGAACCATGTTATCCCCTCATATCCTTGAGCTCTGGCCAGGCGTTCCTGGGCAGGGCCACTCTGGCACATGGCCCTCACAGATGGGACTCACTGCTTCTCAACTCAGTTCCCTCTCATGAGACCCAGCCACCAGCTCTCATTGTCACATGCTTCAACTGGGTGGAAACTCCAGGTGGGAAGCTAGGCTCTGGTTCTGGCTTGGGCCTGACTTTCTCTTAGAGGAAACCAGGAACTTGAGAGATAAGGTATTAATAGTACTGGAAGTGTAGCAGACAAGGAGGTGGGGACTATTTAGATTTGCAACTGTGTCTCAACAGTTTAGTGGTACTAGCCCATTAGGTTGGCCTTGGGCTCTGGGTGGGGATCTTGACTCCAGGGGAAGAGACCTCCTGCTGTCTGGGTCTGGCTTTTGAAATGCTGAGGTGTCCCTGGAGTTTATGGGAATGCTGCTACTATTACTGAAAGTTCCAACAGATGCCCTTGAGGGCATTTCTTTTCCAGTCAGAGAGGGAAGGAGGGTCCTATCCTGCCCATAGCCTGGCTCTTCCTGGCTCACCCCTAGGTGGGTGGCCTCAGAGTGAGAAAGACACAAGGCCAATCTCAGCTCTTCTCTCTCCACCCTCAGCCTTCATTTTTCCATCTGCCACTCCTGGATTTTCTAGAGTTTTGTGCTGTTTCCAAACTCCTTTAGAGGAGCTCAGAACACACATTGGACAATAGAGTGGGGCTCCCTGCATTCACAGGGTCTGCCTCTCTCCTATGGGGTGTGTTGGTCCACAGCCTGGGACAAGGTAGCACATACACTCTACCAGGTGTTCTGCCTGTCCATGGGTGCCTCAGTGAATGCTCTGCACCCCTGCAGCACCCAGAGGCCACAGGACTTCAGAGTCGCATCCGAGGCCAGTTCACTGGGAGCCTAGAGAGCTGTCTTCAGTGCCAGGCAGCCTGGCCTGTGCAGCATTCTTAGATGCCTAAGGGTCTCCTGTCCCTGTGGGTTTCCCATGGTGGCTGACTTTCTGGCTTGCTTTTCTATCTTCTTCCAATCTAGCTCCCCTTCCCCTGCCCTGGGGCTTGCCCCTCCTTTTCTGAGGATGACTCACCTCTGCTTCTCCCTTATCCCAGCTGTCTCCACCCTGACCTTCCTTGTCTTTTAATCCATCCCTAGGCCCTGCAGAGGCCCTGTGTACTGGTGCTAGCTAGCTCTTCCAGGTGGGGCCTCTGCCTCATCTCCAGCGCATTTCCTCAGCTCCCTGCCCCAGAGCTTTAGGTGGCCATGTCCCCTCATAAGAATAAATAAATCAGAGAGAGGCTTCCTGGTCTTTCTTTAAGTTCTCGTTACTCTCTGGTTCTTGTCACACCAGTCTTCCTCTGCTGTGGATTTGATTTGTCACTTCCAATTTAGAGTCACCCTCCCACTTAGCTCTTCCATCCTCCTGAGCCACCGTGCTTCCTCATGTCCAGGCAGCTCTTTTCTTCTGCCCTTGTCCAGACTTCTCTCTCATACACACTGAAGTTAGTTGTCAACCCTACCCCGACTGTGAGAGTCCAGGGCAAAAGCCAAGTTGATTTCTGTGCACAGAGAGTCTGGCACAGTCTTGGGAAGAGTCTGGTGGAGACTGTCAGTTGAGATTACCCTAGAGAACCAGCGGGGGTGGGGTGGGGTGAAGGGATTATCAGTGTGTGGATTTCAAGAGTCCCACTGGGCCCTAGGGTGCTAGTGGGGTAGATTCTAAGCCTGTACCTGAAGGTCTAAAGCACATGGTCATGGAGGAAAGTATAATTCCAACTTTGTCTACTTTTCTGTTCTGTGTAGACTTTTGAAGGCTTAGATAAAGTGAATGAGTGGGCAAGGGCCACAGCAAACTGGGAAAATCCTTCAGGTGTGCACGGATTGATGCCAGAATGGAGCAGGTGGCTTGGGGAGGGGAAGGGGAGCGTAGATAGCAGAGACCTTGGAAGGAAGCACCCACAGAGCACAGGTTTTGAGGAAGCTGAGGGCAAAGCAGATGGCTGGCTGCAGATGTTTGATGGCATATGAGAGGGAGTGACATTCCTGACAGGTTGACAGGAAGAAGAAAAACACCTGATTTTGTACAAGTTCTGTGGCCATGTGAGTTACTATTTGTTCCAGGAGGTGGAGGCTGCACTTTGATGAAGAATATCAATATGCCCAAATAAGTCAAGGAACCCAAATCTTTACATTTTTCTTTTCCTTCTTTTTCTCTTTCTTTCTTTCTTTCTTTCTTTCTTTCTTTCTTTCTTTCTTTCTTTCTTCAATTTTATTATTTATTATTTATGTGTGTGTGTGTGTGTGCGCGCGCACACATAATGTCCCAGTGTGCACATGGAAGTCCATTTGTTACTAGTAGGAGTTGTTCCTCTCTTTTTACCATATAGGACCTAGGGACTCTACTCGGGTTATCAAGCTTGGTGACAACTCACTGGTCCCCAGGCACCCAAGTCTTGACTAGCGAGTCTTTTTGACTGTTTGATTTGTTTTGTTTTGAGACGTAGTCCAACATAGCCTAGGCTGGTCTTGAACTGGATAGATAGGTGGCTGAGGGTGGCTTTGCACTTCTGACCTCTCTGCCTCTTCCTTCCAAGGATTATAGGCAAGAGCCATCACAGCCAGCCTCAGAGTTAAAAAATAAAGTTGAGTTCCTATATGAACTCAGCAGAATTCTTGGTTTCTCTGGTTCCTTTTATGGGTAGCCAGTGGTTGGGCATCTCAGTACCCCCCTCTCACTCTCACCCTTCACCTAGGATTCTGGAGGTGGAGCTGGCCTGTCTCCCATAAACCCGGGCTTCTGGCTGTCATTCACAGAGGGTTAGAGGATTAATTTATGATACTCAGCTCTTGGAATCCCATCGCTGGGTTTGCTTTGAGAGTCACCAAACACCTTGTGGAATGTTGAGAAAGGCTCAGTCAGTGTGTCTGTTTCTCACATTTTTATTTTGGGAAGTCAGGGTCCCAGCTGGAGGGGATGGGATCATCCTTCCTAAAGGCTCCTCATCACACAGCAATGCTGCTTCTTACAGATGTTCTCCCAAGAGGAGGATCTTGTAGAGAGTGTCTCATGTATCTGGTGGTTGCATGGGCCAGCTGCCGTATCAGAGACGCTGCTGGTGTGGTTAGCTGAGAAACGTCTTCACAGGACAAGTTGAGAGGTGCTGAACTGTTCTTAATGTCCAAGTATTTTAAAAAATTGGGACATGTGGTCACGGACTATATATAGTTCAGGCTGAATTCTCGGTACTGCAAGAAATGGGATGGGATTTGGGGAGACAGCTGAGTGAGTCCTGAGTTCAGTGCTCAACACTCAAATAAAAGAGCTGGGCTTGGTGGTACACACCTATAACCCCAGTGCTGGGGAGGCCAAGGCAGGCAGAGTTCTGGGGTTTGCTGGTCATTTAGTCTAGCCTAAATGGTGACCTCCAGTCTCTGTCCTCTGTACATACATGCAGATACACACACACACACACACACACACACACACACACACACACACATACACACACACACACACACACACACACACACACACACACAGAGAGAGAGAGAGAGAGAGAGAGAGAGAGAGAGAGAGAGAGAGAGA
>CAJQZJ010033015.1:6475029-6489351 GCA_907164525.1 Lophiomys imhausi | reverse complement strand
AGAGAGAGAGAGAGAGAGAGAGAGAGAGAGAGAGAGAGAGAGAGAGAGAATTGGGTTCCTTCTGTGGCAAACAATGTAATAGAGTGATAGAAACAGATAATTAATATAGAAGCTTAACACATAGAGGGTGGGATAAAGACAGCTCCAGGCCAGGTTTGGAAATATCAGATGAATTTATTAAAAAAAGAATACAGAAAAGACCATGGGTCTTGACAATGAGGGAAAATCAACACACATGTCTCTTATGTGGGACTGCCATTGTGATTACTGAGATGAGGGGACTTGCTGGAAGAATAGCAAGGCTCAGGGGCAACTTTCTTTCCTGAAAGTTTTGGAGAGGCAGGAGTGGGTCTGCAGTAGGAGTGGGCCTATTCACCAAGGTGTGATGCGTGAAGTCTGCGCCATGTAACACAGCCAAAGATAACTCATGTTGTGAACAAGAACCTGAAGCTTCTATATAACTCATTTTTAGAATGCCTTCCCTTTGCAGTACAAGCCTATAATTGTCTTCATTCTCAATAGCATAATGGGGGCTTTGTGATGGATTCATGAGAATTAGGGAGTTTGGAATGTGACTTTTATTTTAAGATTTTTGAGGGAACTCCTAGTGGCATTTCACTTTTGACCTTTATATGAAGTCTGTGGTTGGCCAGTACCACATAGTAGCATCAGAGGAAAATTTTTGTTGTGTTTAAGATCTCGATGTTCTGGATATGATGGGACAGGATAAACATGTCACACATGAAGCAGTTAGTTTTGCTCTGTTGGTTCATTGGACAAATTAACACATGGTGTTTCGGTTCTTCTAAAAAGCAAACTGTTAAAAAAAAACCACAGTGTTCCCTATACCTCTTGTAATCATGCTTTTCATATTGGATTTAGAAATAAAAGTTAGGTCTACCAAAGCAGAAACACTGCCAACAGAGAGAATATGACTGACAAAGAGAAGACAAGAAAGGGAAACCAGGAAAAGAGGATCAGGATTCAAGTCACGTAACTGGTGGAATTTTTTTTTTGAAAAGAAAGTCAGTGCAACTGGAGTGAGGGGGTGGGGGTGGTGGGGGGGGGTGGAGAGCCTCGATTTGGGGAACCTGGCAGGCATGGGTGGTGCCACAGAGCAGTTGGCTCTCTTCCTGTCTGCCCTGGAAGACAAAGCTGCTCAAAAGGAGGGCCACTGAGCAATAGTGCAATGCATGATGGGAATAATAGGGTGATATGAAGGTGGCTAGAGTGTTGGATGATCATATCAAAATAAAAACCTATGAGTTATGGGATTGGAAAAACTAGGGGTTCACGCTAAGTGCTTCTGGGTGGCCAGTGTTTGATCCTGGGGAGGTTTGCCCTGCAAGAAAAGACACGCAGAGGAAGAGTTTTGCATATTTTGGGTTCTTCCATAACCTGTAGGTGTGTGTGGTCCTCACACTCAAGTAGAATGAATATGTGCAGTTGAGGAAACGAAACACTGAGCTGTGTCTCGGGGTGCATGGTTTGCTCTCGAGGGACTTGAGATCTGCATGGAAACACGTGTTTAAGTGATGTCTCAATGCCCAGCATGGCATGATGGGAATTCAAAAAGTTAGGCTACACGTGGGAAGAGGGAGTGGCAGGTCCATCACAGAGGGTGAGGGTGTGAATGGGGTTATGTGTCAGTGTGGGGGTCAGTGGCTGTTGACCCAAGTATATATCAGTGAAGATACAGATTTCTGAGAACAGAGATTTGTAGTGGATAACAGAAAAGATAGATGGCTTAGGTAAATGCCAAAAAGTACACATGAAATTTCTGGTGGCTTTACAACCACTGAGAATGCTGAAGGCAGGCATAGCCTGGTTCTAAGTGCTTTATATGGGATTGGAATGGTACTGGCAGCCTGAGCCTTTCACACTGCACAATGGAGCTATTAGGGACAACATGTAGAGGAGTAAAAAGAAAAAGCTGACCTGGCCACCCATTGTGGTGCCACAGAGTATTGTGATGGCAGTTTTTAAAATAGCACAAACAGGAGACCCAGGCCAAGACACAGTGAGTATAGACTGAAAATCCCAGAAGGGGAACATCGAGACATCATTTCAGATGACAGTAAAAGAGGAGGAAGCAAGTGAAAACTGGGAAGGTGGAAATGCTTCTTTATAGAGCATAAAAGGAAAATGAAGAGAGACAGTTTGGAAACCAAATAAAGCACCTGAGAAGTAGCAAGTACAATTGTAGTATGCCAAAAGGACGGTCCTGCAAGTGTTGGTGGCTTCATTCCATTGGCTATCCTGTGTCCAGGAGACTTGGGACAACGTGGTCTATGAGTGAATAGAATCTTTGCTATTGTTGCAAAAGTAGTATAATATATGAGTAAAGGCACTGATTTGAGAAGGGCAGAGGCCAGCCAGGTCTACATATCTACTACCTATTTACATAGTGAGTTTCTTATATGTAGTCAGATCTTATCTCATTAAAAAAAAAGGCTATACAGTGAAACCTTGTCTCATAACAATGACAACAACAATGATAAGAATTTTTAAAAACTTACTTCAGGGACATTATATAAAGCCTAAGGCTTCCAAGTTGTAAATATTGAACTATTTTCAGAATTCAGGCCATAAAAAAAAAAATCAAAGTAGAATGACAAGAGAAGAAAGGGAGGAGAACTAAGAATGAAATGGGGATTAAGATCTCAGCAGGAGCTGGGCATGTGGCTCACACCTTTAAACCCAGCACTTGGGAGGCAGAGGCAGGTGGATCTCTGTGAGTTCAAGGCTAGCCTGGTCTACAAAATGAATCCAAGAGAGCCAGAGACACCCTGTCTCAAAAACCAAAACCAAAACCAAACAAAACAAAAAGATCTCAGTGGGAAAATGGAATTAGAAGGAAGTCCTGTTATTGTGGTACCATCTTGGTACCAAGATTTTATCATAATATAAACTTGGTTTTCACTGCACCAAATTATATATACATCCACTATGAATCAGAAAAGATATCTCTTTGAAGCTTACAGTTGAAAATCTGGTTTACTGGGAATAATATTTTTTTAATGATTTATTTATTTTTATTTTATGTGCATTGGTGTTTCCCTACATATATGTCTGTGTGTGTTGAATCCCCTGGAACTAAAGTTGCAGACAGTTGTGAGCTGCCATGTGGGTGCTGGGATTTGAACCTGTGTCCTCTGGAAGAACAGCCAGTGGTCTTAACTGTTGAGCCATCTCTACTCATATCTATCCCCATGGGGATAATATTTTCAAATCTGTTGATGTATGTACTTCTTAGCAAATGAGGCTGGAAGTGAGAAATCTTGAGTTCCATTTATGTTAGCTTTACAAGGGAAAAAAGCACCAGGAAAATACGAGAGAATTAAAAAGTTTCCTTCAACTACCATAATGCTAGGGGAGGTTACCCAAGAATTATAGAAGACAACATGAGAATCAAGAAGGAAACAGAGCCAAGTGGATATTGAGAAATCTGAGAGAAACAAAATTGCCAGGTTGAGTGAGGTTGAACTTTAACTCACTCAGTGTGCAAGACTTGGGTCAAGGAAGGCTAGTGAGAGGGAAGGCCAATTCTGCTCAGGGTCAGCTGTGTATGGAAAGCTGGATCCACCCAGGCTTGAAAGGAACTGGCTGTTGTAGGGGCTGGAGAGCAGAGCGCAGGCTCCAGACCTCTGGATGAGCTTCCTGGGATCGATCCTCCCTGGCACTTTGTCATCTGCCATATTTGTGGCTTCCCTAGAGGGATAGTAATTGATTTGAAAACTGTGACAAAAACGTGCTTCACAGGGATGAGTTTATGTCATCAGAGATTTCAGGGGAAAAGAGAACGGGCAAAATAATGGGGAGCATAGAAAGTGTTATGTCACTAGCTGGTTCTTCAGTGATTTTTGGTTATGTACTACTTTATGGGAAAGGCCAGTGACAGCGGATGTGTTAACATGGATAGTACACAGTTAGGGGATAAACACCCTAGGGCCAGGACTGTGTCTCCAGAAGAACATTCTCAGAATCTATGTTGACTTTTTTAGACTGCAAATTCCAGTAAGTTAAGCCTAGGACTCTGCAAGTTAAGAATCTAAGCTATGGCCCCAGGTGCATGGAGTTGCCTGGTAGATATTGCAGTGAGTACTAAGAACTCTGTGAGAGAAGCCATGTTCTGGCAAAGGGAGCACATGATTCCTTGCTTTTGTTAGTTTGGAAAGAAATTTCAAGGCTTCAATAGTAAAATCTTCTTTCAAAAAATTTAGAATGCGGTCATGGCAGATAGCATGTCAGAATTCTTCCCCCAGGCCACCAGCTCACAGTCTCCATCCTAAACCTGAGGCATGCAATGTGGTCATGCAGCAGGGTTCTCCGTGGCTTATATGGGTTTCACACAGGGTTACAGAATCAGGGCAGGTACCCAGTGGGACCATAACCTGGTCTTCATGGCTCCTGTCCTGATTGGTTGTGGTGGAATACCAGTGCATGATCAGATACTTCTGAACATTGCTCTGCCCGTGTTCACAACATTCACATACTTACCAGGATGCTTTGGTAGGTAGTGATGATTGGCACTGGGAAGTTAGCTACTGAGCATGTTTGGGGGTTATTTCCCAGTGGACATGTTGAAATAGCCTGGGTAAAAAAAGTGCTCTGGGTATGGTAGAGCCCCAGGAGAGAGAGGCATCCAACAGTATTGAGACTTAGGTGTGGTGCCCAGAGCCTGGGGGAGACCCATCAGCATCTGCAGGAACTCACCAAGCATTAGGTGCTGGAAGGAAAGTGGCAAACGATTTGAGACAGCCATGAAAAAACAAGCAGGTGTTTTGCAAACTTCATGCCACTTTTGTGACACAGGGTTGTGCATGCACAGCAGTCTTGTTTGTTACTTAGATTTGTCTTTAAAGTAGTTTTGGGTACAGAGAGGAGAAGCTAAGGACAGACTTAATCTTCCCTCGGCCCCTAATCAGGCTTTGATGCCCCACTACTAACATCCCTGGGGTGGTCCATTCGTTGCAGGACATGTTCTGCATGGCAAGCAAATAGCACAGTAGAATTCCTCCTGTGCTCCACCAGCTTCCATCCTCACAAAGTAGCATGGCAACTCAGCCCTTTCGATAATATTGTCCCCATCTAACTGGGAAGGGACTGAGAGTCAGTGACATGCCCACAGCAAATCGTGGAATACAGTCAGATCTCCCAGTGTTGGCCCATTGCTGCTTCAGTGAACCAAGCTTCAAGCTTTCTCAAGGCAGCTTCACTGCGCGTAGGTTGAGGCATATTCCCAAGCCACCTTCGTTTTCTGTGATTTAAACTTCCTGTGATTTCAGAGAAGAACCCGACTTTCCTTCCATAATGTTCAGCATTGATGTAATTGCTGGTTATATGGAGACATTGATACCATCTGTCACTGCTGGCCTTGATAGAAGGGCCTTTGTAGTTTCCATGCAAAGCACATAACACAAGAACTTCTCCTCTGTAGTTTTTTATGTTTATTGAAAAAATAAGCAAATAAGTAATTAATACTATTTATTATAACATACTATTTTTCAATAAAAAAAATGGAGCTGACCAGGTCCCAAACATGGCTCCTGTGTCTTCAAACTCATAGTTGCTTCAGCCTCTGGAGAAATGGAGCAAGATGTCACCTCTCTCAGGTGTTTTAAGCCACAGCTCCAGCATCTTTTGTGTGTGAAGATTGTGCTCCCTTGTGGGATGAGTTTCTAGAACCCCAACCCAGCTCTCATTTCCCAAGATCATCATTAGCGAGAAGACCCACATCTTCTGTGCAGGGCTGATGGACATTGGTCAAGTCAACAATCATTCTGACCTCAGGACTGTGTGGGCCACCAACTTCACACCTGCTTCCTCTCCTTAGTCTTGTTCTTGAGAGAGAAGGAAACACAAGTCTCTTGTCTATTTTCTTACTCAAATGACATCTTATAGCTCAAGCCTACTTCCTAATATAGTTCCTTTCAGGATTAAAAAATTTTTTTCCAAAGTTTTTTTTTTTTGGTTTTTCGAGACAGGGTTTCTCTGAATATCTCTGGCTGTCCTGGACTCGCTTTGTAGACCAGGCTTTCCTCGAACTCACAAAGATCCGCCTACCTCTGCCTCCCAAGTGCTGGGATTAAAGGCGTGCGCCACCACCGCCCGGCTTTCCAAAGTTTTAAAATATGAAATACTTTCAGACCTACAAGAAAGTTTCAGAGTAGTTATGGTTCTCCATCCAAATTCATCCCATAGCCACAGAGTGATGATAAGTGCTAGGAAAGCAGCTTCTACAAAATGCTGTCACCTGACACCAATACTCCTAGATATCATTGGTGCTCACAACAATGTCATTTTCCCATCAGAGATCTGTGAAGAGTATCATGTTGCATTTAGTTGCAGCCTCATCTGGGCAGTCGCATTCAATCTGCAACAGGTCTTCTGCCTTTCTGGGTCTTTTGTGAGCTTGATAGTTTTGATGAGTGACCCAGTAAGTAATAAAATGTCCTTCACTCTGGGACCATCTGATGTCTTCTCAATACTATAACATATTTTTTTTTTTTTGTAGCAATACCACAGAAGTGAGGTATACCATCCTCAAGGCCTTTGGGGGCCTCTGGTGTGAGTGACATAGTTTCTGGTTAATGTTAACCTTTCTGGTCTCCATTGAAAAGTTACACGCTTTCTTTGGTCATTAACAGATACTATTTGTTAGAAAGTACTGGCTACACAAGCAACTTGCTTCTCTTCATAGGTGAACCAGTGTTTCTGTAGAAATCCTCACTGAGGATCCCTGTTGAAGCAAGTGTCACCTGGTGTGACCTCCTCTCCTCACTTCTCAGTTGGCACTTGGCTTATGATAAAAGGAAGAACTAGCCCCTCTCATTTGCATATTATTTGGTTTCACATTTATTAAACATTTCATTGTGTACATTTTATACCATTTAAGTATGCCCTTACTTTTATGTACTGGAGGAAGCTCCAGCAACATAGTGTTCTTGCCCTTCACCAGTCCTGACCTCAGCCTTTCTCCTAAGAGGTCTTTTACTGAAAAGTGAGACTGAAGCATGGCAGTTGGTTCTTACTCCTGTTGCTTCCTTCACTTGACAACTTGAATAGTTGTTGTGTTTCTTTTTCCTCTTGCTGGGATTGGAAACCTTAAAGAGGAAAATTGCATGCATCATTCTTACTCAAACAATTATAAAAAGCTGTGACTGTGGTCTCCTTAATGCATATGGCAGGATAGTCATGGGTCATTCTCAGATGACCTTTTCTATGGTCATTTCTTCAGTACCAGGTTGCTGGAGAACCAGCACGGCTTCAGCTTCCACAGCGTGCTCAGCCATCACAGCATCTCCTAGTCCTGACGGGGGCTTGTGGATGTGGCGGTGATGTTAAGTAGTCCCAGCCTGGTATTTCAAACCTGGACCTTCAAGCAGATACGGGTTTTGCTGTGTTGGTGAGGCCTAAGGCCTTTTACCCCAGAAGAGGTGCGTAAGGTAGTTCTTTCCTTTTGGCTAAGTGTTTGGGGTCTCCATGTATAATTTTCATGGTGTAATTATTTTTGAACATGCTACAAAGGTCCTCAAGGTTGGCGCTATTCCATGAAATTGGTGAGGCTGTGTTGTTATCTCTTATCTATAGCTGGAGACCAAGCCTCCAGGCTCAGTGCCACCACCTGCACTGCATGTGCCACCTAATGTTAGGTGATGGACATGTGTGTGAGTGTGTCCACCCCCTCCCCTGTCCATCCCCAGTCCACGTGCATGCTGTCAAACTGCTGGGGACATATCCCACTGGAAACCACATTCTCTCTGAATACTTCTCAACCTGGAGAATGTGGCCCTGGCTGTTTTGGGGTGGTGGACTTTGGGAGTTTATAGACGAGTAGCAACAGCCAAAGAGAGAGTAAACAGTAGTAGGTTGAGGAACAGAGAAAAGCTTTCAAAAGTTTCCCAGCTTTTTTGATATCCTAACCTTGCAGAAGTGTGTGTGTGTGTGTGTGTGTGTGTGCTCATGGTTACAGCATGTAAGAAATCCTCTTTGTGCGCTCTAACTGGGGATCCTCAGACAGGCCTGGCTGAGGCCCTCCTGAAGTTCTCCCTCTGCCTTCCCTCCAGGCTCTGAGGGTGACCGCCCCACTCCCAGCCAGCCTTTGGTGCCTGACTCCATGGGCTTCCTAGGCTTTAGATGGAACTCAGTCCTCCCATGGCCTGGGCTGGGGTGGGGGGTGGGTTTGAGGGGGGTGGGGAAGCCCAGAGCACACTGGGTGACTGGAAGTCCTCTCTGCAGCAGCGCATTGTGTTATTTCTGCTCTGCTCAGCACTCACTGTGCTGGCTGAGAGTGGAGTGGCCTTTGTAGCTAATTCTATCTGCCCAGAAAGGCTTGCCTCACCCCTGCTTCCCAGCTGCTGCAGCATGGCAGGATAGAACTCCACTGCCTGGTGCCCTTCTCACACCTCGACCTTCCTTTCCGGTTTTCACGTTTTTATTTACATTAATTAATGAATTAATATTTATGAGACTTATCTGGCGGATGTTTTGCTAGTTTGTTTGTTTGCTTTCTTTTTTCTTTCATGGTTTGTTTTCTGAGACAGGCCCAGGATGGACTTGAACTCACTCAATAACTAGCCTGTGGTGGCCTGGATCTTATGGTGATTCTCCTGACTTCTTTATCTTCTGTCTTCTGAGTGCTGGTATTGTGTACATCAGCAGCCACTGTGTACGACTCTACACCTTCCTTTAAAAGGGCTTTTAAATAAAAATCAGTAGTTTTCTTTAAAAGTTTCAGGAATTATGAAAATAAACTCCCATGTCCTCTCAAATGATTCTTCAGTCATTTGCACTTTGCTGCTTTTTGACCCTCCCCCACAAGAGTTCTGAGTTTTGCTGAGCACTGAGAGAGCAGGTTTATAAAGTTATCCCTTTGGGCCCCTGAGTTGGTCAGCATTAGACTTGCAGTGGAATGTTCTTTAACATACTGTGATATGTTTATTAAGTTCAGAAATGTTAACATTTTAACAGTGTCACGTCCATTATACAGATGACTTCTTACTTTTGTCAGCTGGCCGAGGACTGTCCTTTACAGTGGTTTGTCCTTCATCAGCCAGAGGCTAGTCTGGGACTATGCTGCCTTGGGGCTATGTATCTGTGCCTGTCTTATGACCAACACCCTTTGGTTGGCTGAGCATTAATATTTTCCCACCCAAATCAGGCTCGGGGTCACCCTTCTGTCAGTCTGACCTTGTCTTGCTTTTCACAAGCTTCTTCTGAGCTGCTCGTGACACATCTGTTCTTGCCACAGTGCAGAGAAAGCTGGCCAGGCAGCTGTCCCCGCCTTGCTGGGCATGGTGCTGGGTGGATGCTACAGGGTGTCAGCTCATTCCAGGGCTGTGCTGCTGAAACTGCTGAGGTGGGGATACCTTTCACCAGTTTATCTCCGTGGCAATCTTGCTGTGTGGAGAGTTTCCCTGGCTCATGACTTCACCCTCTGGGTTATGTATGCCCCTTCTGGCTGCTGGGTCTGTCACCTTGTTAGAAGCATTCACTACTGGGAGCCATCCCTGTGGATGTGGGTCTCCCTGAGGCAGCCACATGGGCCTGTTGGTGACAATGCCAGCAAATGATTGAGCCACAGGCCCCAGAATGCCAGCAAATGATTGAGCCACAGGCCCCGGTGTCGTCTCGGTAGTACTGTTGGTATCTGGGATGATCCCAGAGGGGTCTCATGGAGCCCTGTGTTCCTTCTATGTGTTCTCTGAGAATAAAGCATGCTTTTGCTGAGATGGTAATGAAAGTTTGTCCTGTTGTCCTCAGGAGTTCCTTGTCTCCTGTTGGCAGTTCCCAAATCCCAGCTTTCCACCTACGAAGTGCTTCAGGAATGCACACGGTCTGCATGAGTTCCCTGGTTGGGTGCTTTTGAGGACATGGTACTTGCATAGAGGAGATTTCCTTCCTGAAAGCCAGGGACACAGGGCTGTAGTCAGTCCCTTGTGGTAAGATGTTGCTCTCATGCAAGGCTCCCTGGATTCACAGCAGTGCCTAGTTTCTCATGTGCTTTAGAGTGGTACTTCTGTGAAGGGCTGTAAGCTCTGTTTCATTAAAGGCTCTGAACTTTAAGGCTCTGGAAACCAGAACTGTGAACATGAGTTACAACCTCGTGCAGCTTCAGTTAGGGGCCCTACTGCTTTTCTGCCATTTAGGGTGTGGCTTAATTATTGAGACTAGACTCTCGGCCTTTTCTGACTTGGTCTGCAGGTGGGCGAGAATTATGGCATCTAAACATGGGTAATAAATCAATTTTTATTTTTATTTTTTTTGGTTTTTCGAGACAGGGTTTCTCTGTTTAACAGCTCTGGCTGTCCTGGACTCGCTTTGTAGACCAGGCTGGCCTCGAACTCACAAAGATCCGCCTACCTCTGCCTCCCAAGTGCTGGGATTAAAGGCGTGCGCCACCACCGCCCAGCATCAATTTTTAATTGCAGTCAATTTCCTTCTTTTACCATTTTTGTGTTTTTCTTCTTCCTTCCCACCTCTCTTCTTGGCTCTGTTCCTCACCTTGCTGAGTGCATATGTGCTGTTCCAGATACTGACATGTGGACTTGAAGCATTAGGGACATAGATGAGATCTAAGAAAGAAACGAGAAGACCTCTGAGCAGTCTCAGTCACTGTCCCTGAGCCCACGCCCCGAAGCCCAGCATCCTCCAGAGCTCTAAGGCACCCTTAGCCAGGCTAAGGAACACACATTGGTTACCTAGCAACGGATGAGGAAGGGAAGACAAGTATTAAAACACAGCAGATACAACAGGAAAAGCATATGTAGCAAGACACAGCAGAGGCCAAAAAGCCTTGTTCCCTGAACTCACGGGGCTCAGGGGATGGATGCAAGGGGTTCCAGTCCTGTTGCTTCACTAGACCATCAGCCTCTGGGTGTTGAGAGAAAAAAAAGGAGGATGAGGTGGGGAGGGCTGGAGGAGGAAAGGAGCTGTGGTTAACATAGGAGAGTTGAAAAGAACCGTATATGGGAGTACAGTTGACATTCTTAAGCCTGAGTGGCTTCTGTTGAAGTCACCACAGGTGGGATTTCTGGGTCACTCTAGGGGATGGTCACAGTAAGCCTGTTCCCTAGAGATGAGGACGAACATGGACGAAGCTTGTTACTTTTTGACGGTCTGTCTGTTTGTTCATCCCACATTGAAGGGCTGGTGTCAGTAGACTTTGAATTTAGAACCAACTAGCTCACATTCCTGTTAGCTGGTTGGAAGACCTGCTGCAAGGGCCTGGCCAGGGCTGGGGTAGGTCCCTGTCTCATTCTGAACAACTGGGAATACAGCTGCTGAGCCACTAAGCCTGCCAGAGAATGATGGGGTGAGGGTGTTCTGAACTCAGCAGATGCGTTGGCTCTGAGAAGAATTCCTGGCCTACTTTTTTATTTTAATAGTAAGTATTTAACTGTTTAATTTCAGTTTTTAAAAAAACGTATAATTAGAAATTTGGCTATCCTTGGCCATAACATGGATGACCTGACCTTACTTCTTTAGTTTGTAAAATAGCCCTAGTATGTCTGGTAGTAGCTAGCTCACTATTTCAGATATGAGCTTTAGGCTTCCATTAGTGCACAGTTTTGTTTTGTTTTGTTTTTTAGTTTTTTGTGACAGGGTTTTTTTTGTTTTGTTTTGTTTTTTGTATAACAGTCCTGGCTGTCCTGGACTTTCATTGTAGACTAGACCAGGCTGGCCTTGAACTCACAGAGATCTGCCTGCCTCTGCCTCCCAAGCGCTGAGGTTAAAGGTGTGTGCCACCACGCCCGACTTAGTGCACAGTTTTGTAGTAAGACACAATTGAATGTGTCATGCCACACAAAAGTTGAAGTTTTCGTTCATTCATTTAGAAAGTACATCAACTAGACAATGCATTGACTCCATTTTGGTGATGAGAGCAAGGAGGGGCTCACCCAGCTCATGCTCATCTCTGACAGGGTGCACATTCACCTGTGACAGGTTGCAGAGCTTGCTCCTGGTCGGGTGTGTCAGTGATGTGACAAAGTGATGTGATCCCCATGATATCCTTGCCCTGGATTGAAATGTAGCCCCGGTCCTTCTCATTGATTGCTCAATGGTGTCAGGGTACATGCACTGGTTCCTCTTCGGAATTTGTGTTTCTGACTTTACAGTATTGGGCATAGGATATGACATCATCCTTGGAGGTCAAGGCTACCTTAGGTTCATGAAAGATCTTTTCCTGTCTCAGATGTTTTGCCCTCAGTGGGGGCACAAATGTGCTTGGTTTAATCTTTATGCTTTCTGGTATGTGGAAGTTTTCCAGGAATGCTTGATGGGTGTGCTGGGTCCAGTAACCAGAGTTACCTGCTGGGGGGCAGTTTGGTTTATTTGTCCAAAGTTCAGGTTCGCAATGGGACAGTGTCTCTCCAGGTCCAGCAGGGTCTGTGCCAGGATCCTGCCTTAGGGATGATGTGCTGGGTGACTGTGCTGTGCTTCCCGCCTCAGCAGGAAGGGCATCACAAAGGAGAGTCTGGAAAGGGCAGTGGATCAGGGCAGTGGGAACCATAGACCTTGACCTGGAAATTCCAGGCTGGGGCATAATGAGCACAGCAGGCCGCCAGGCGTGTGTTTCCCCACCACATTGTCTGTACTTTCCTTCCTCAGGGTGCTCTGGGGCCCTGGGCTCAGAGTTTTTTCTTGCGTCTTCCTCCCATACAGTAGCAGGCCTGTGGGAGGTGGGGCATCTCCAAGGTTGTTGATATCTTTGTAATTTTGTCTAAAGGAAGACAAGAGTTAAGAGCAGAGGAAGAGACTGGGTGTGGTGGTGCACATCTATAACCTCAGTACTTGGGAGGCTGAGGCTGGAGGATGGTCAGGAGTTCAAGCTTGCATAGTGACTTCCTGACCAGCCCAGGCTACAGAATGAGACTGTGTCTCAAAAAAAAACATGGAAGAAGATGGGCAGGGGAAGGTCCAGGGAAGACAATGGACACACAGGAAGAAGATGGGCAGGGGAAGGTCCAGGGAAGACAATGGACACACACTATCTAATGCACATGTGTTCAAGGGGCTTGTGGCTTTTCCTTTTGTTTCTGACCTGTTTCAGACATTACTGGGCTTGCCCATTTGCTTCTCTCTAATGGCCTCATTCTTTTAAGGGTTTTGTGCCTCTTCTGGCAGTTCCTGGGAAGGTAAAAGGTTAGGAGTGGTTCTTTCTTTCTTTCTTTCTTTCTTTCTTTCTTTCTTTCTTTCTTTCTTTCTTTCTTTCTTCCTTCCTTCCTTCCTTCCTTCCTTCCTTTCTTTCTTTCTTTTTTTTTTTGCAAAGGAAGCATCTAGTGGTGGAGTCAGGGGCCTTCACTTAGGCAGGCCTCACCCCCTGAACTGTATGGAGGCACCCCAAATCCTCAACTGCACCATAGCAATCGTACAAATTTTTGTTGGTGACCATTCCATGAGAACCTGTGTCTGGAGCACAGATGAGGTGCTGAGGAGAGCTTCGTTCCTTTCCTTCCTCCCCCGTGCCTTCAGAGTGCTGGATTCAGTCCCTTAGATGCAGGACAGGGCTTGTGCCCCTCTCTGTGCCTTTTGGATTCCTTTAAACAGAATTGTGTGTTTCCTGGCCTCCTGCCTTTGCACAGCTGGACTACAGAGGCTCATCTGCTCTGAACAGAGCCAAATGACCATCCTTCCATGGTCCTGGCCTCTGTGGAAGTCCCAGAGGCTTTGTTTAGAGTTGTGCCTTTCTGTTACATGACAGGCACAGTTGTTGGGGAAGAAGGAGGAAGAATATCCAGTATTGTTAGGGGCTAAGTTCTGGGCAGGCACCCAGATGCCTCTGTGATGGCTTCCCTCACTCCAGCAGCCAGCAATGGTGGGAACTCTCCCAGAAACCTCACAGGAAGTGGCTCTCAGAAAATGCTCTTTGGATGCCAGGACCCTCTGTTTAGATTCACGTCCCTGTTGCATGTTGGGAGTGTTCAAGACATCCCCCCCCCCCAGGCATCCTGGCAGTGTGGTTCTGTTTTCAAAGTGGACTTAAACTGGACATCTTGTGTCTTCTGTCCTGGGAACCCAAGGTCCTATGTGACCTGTGAGGAAGTAGAAGGACACTTATCTGTGAGCAAGGGACACCTGAGGGCTAGGAAGAATGTAGCAAAAGATAGCAAAAAGTCTTGGAGTCTGGGGGCAGGAGTGGGCAAAACCAAGGCTTTCTTTAGGGAATTCAAAATTATGCAACAGGCATGCATTTGGCTGCATCCTCTGGCTGAGGTACCCATCCCTAGCAGGATGTGATGGGTAGGTGGGGCCTCTAGCCAGCAGCCCCGTGTGTGTGTGTGTGTGTGTGTGTGTGTGTGTGTGTGTGTGTGTGTG